>JAMLFT010001589.1:0-29889 GCA_026544285.1 Pachyrhizus erosus
AAACTAAAAAAATCAAATTTTAAATTTTAATTTACTGTGTATTATATGATTTTGTAAGTATAAATTACTGATTTATATGATATTAATATTAGGACTGATAATTTTTAAACTTTTTTATTATTTAAAATATTAGTATTAGTATATTTATGGAGTCAAAATTTAAGATTAGTACCAATTTCAAATATAACATTAAATACTAATTTTCATGCTAATTATATTTAATTGTAAATTAGTTGATATATTGAATATTTAATTTTTTAATTAGATATGTCGATATTTTTTAATCAGTTAGATATGCTGATATAATTGACTAATTAAATATATATTGTTATTAATTAAATTATTAAATTTTCTATGAATTTTTTCTATTATCAATGAATCAATTAAATCAAAACGTTATTAACTTATCTAATTAGTGATAAAAAATTATGTTTAAGTTATTATATATATTAAGATATCATTAATCATTAAATTAATATATATTAATAGTTTAGATTTGGTTTAAGTATTTTAGACTAATATTTTGTTTTAACAGATTTTATTTTTACATCATTCAATAATTTTATATAACATTTAAATTTAATCAATTTAACCATTCAATTAAAACTATATATTATCTTGATTATTTATATTAAATTTTATTTTAAATAAATATTGATACAAGACTCATTAAATAATTTATATTTTAATATATTTTAAAATATATATATTATGTTAATTTTGATATAAATAAGTGTGATATCAAATGATTTTTAGTTAATATAAAAATTTGACAGATATGATTTACATGAAAAAAAATTATGTAAATTTTATAATAAAACTATTTAATTAAAAATTATTAAATGATACAATAATTAATATAAATTAAATATATATTTAATTTTGATTTCATCTTCATAAACATTGTAATTAAAGAAAGTTAGCATAAGAATAAATAATAGTAGAAGGTGCTTGTGTAATTTCATAAATAGAATTTATCCTTTAATTTTTTTCATTGACTATTTTTTCAATTCACACAATAATTTAGGCTTTTTAATTGAAATTTTTTTGTAACTCTTGTTTTTTAATATAAAAGTTTGAGTAATTCTCACACGTTTCATTGTTTCTTGATTTTTCTTATGAGTTTATATTAAAAGAATCTTGTTAATTTTTCTTATGAGTTTATATTAAAAGAATCTTGTTAATTTTTCTTATGAGTTAGTATTAACATCAAAAACTTGTATATTACTTCTTGTACACTCGAGTCATTATAGCACTATATATGTTAATTCATGGTTTGTGACTATAATTAACAACATTAATAATCTTAAGGAGTTGAATTCTTTTATTATTCATAATATTTTTGACATTCTACATTATATCAAAATTCTATTTTTTTCATGTTTAAACTCATTGAAACTTTTATTTCATAAATCTACATACGTAAAAAATAAAGAGTTACACAAGTGAATGTGACATTAAAATGAAAAGTTTAATCTTTCACGCAATATTACAAGTTGTACTGCATAAGATTCAAGAATGTTGGTATTGTAGGTGGAACAGACGACCATTAGAAAATCCAAACTGAATGGATCTTAAATGTGTAATTAGAGTTGTCAAATGTAACTTTAATGTGTGTTTATGATTTTCGTTGATATGAAATTGTCAATGTTAATATATCTAGGTAAAGTAACCTTATGTCATGTTTTGACACAATTTATTATTTGTGTTTAATTTTATTGATATTTAATTGTTTTTTTTTTGTTGTTTGCTTAATTTTGATTACAATTCAACAATAACAAATCATGCTGTGTAGTCTTCTATTTTAAATCTTTAACTCTCATTACATAAATTAAGATATACTTGAGGTATAACTTATGTTATGTTGTAAGGACAGTCATAATATTATAGTAAAGTCTACGTATGATTAAAGAATCTTGCTTAATTGTACTGTATTTTTTACTGGTCAACACGTCACTAAATTAGTAGATTCTTGACTTTTCATGTGATAAAATATCATCATTTTCAATTTAATGTATGATGACTAATAAATAATGTAAATGAATGGTTTGCAACACATATAAATGATCATGACATGCTAGAATTTTATGAGATAAATCATGTATTTTTTTAAGGATGTAAACTATGCATGACAAATTCACATTAATGTATAACTATTATGATAAAAAAAATTTGAAGTCTTGAGTAATTTTTTTTTTTGTCTATTTTTAAGTTTTAATTAAGGTTAATTTGTCCTTCTCAACTTAGGAAAGGGTTGACCAACACACTTGATAGTTTGAAGAAAACATATTTAACTCAACCTATTAGATCTTTGTTACAAAATAACTTTTGTTAGTGAATTTCAGCTTCTTAAAAATAATTGAAACACTGGACACTTTGAAGAAGACATTATACAAAGACAAATGTATTTTTTATCTAAGTGTTGTAATTGATAAAAAATTAAAAAAAAAAACAAAAAAAAAAACTTATGGATGAATTATAACCCCTTAAGAGCAATTGACATCTTAGACATTTTGAAGACCTCACAAAGAAGGATGAATTTTAAGTGTTGCAAAAACAAGAGGATGTAGGTTCAATTTTGTCACCACTTACAAAATTGTGTCAAACTCATCTTCTAACTAGATCATTCAAGCGAATTTTAAAAAATAAATAAGCAAAAAAAATCATGTGGAAGAATTCTAACTTCTTTAAAGCAATACTTGGAGAACTTTGTGCGAATCCAATGTATCCATTGATAGAATACTACTAAAGGATAATAAATGTATAGTGTCATGACTTTAATTGTCATTTTAACAACTATGAACACTATACAAAATTGTGTCAATGATCACCCTCCCATTAGACCATTAAAGAAAATTTAAAAAATATAAAAGAAATAAAAGAAACCTTGTGGATGGATTCTAGCTCTTAAAGAGCAATCAATGTCTTGGACATTTCAAGAATTGTTTTGCAAGTCAAAAATTTTCACTACTGAAGTTTCACAGAATGAAAAAAGTGAATAAGCAATGTACTAACTTCAATCACCATGTTAATAACCATAAGCATAGTTCAATGTTCTGTTAAGGCTTACCTTTTATCAGACTATTAAAGTGAAATAGAAAAAATTTAAAGCAAATTGTACCCATGGATTCTAACTTTATCAAGAATAGTTGACTTCTTAATGACTTTAAAGACTTTATACAACACAACAATGTATTCATTACTCAAGTGCTACAAAGAAAAGAGAGAAAATAAAGGTACAACATCCAAATTTTAATTGTCATTTTGTGTCTGCTGAAAACATCTAAGTAGTAAATCCACCCAAAGATGAGTGGTCTTTTCAAAACCTCCAATAGTACAACGGAGACAATAATGGATTATCCCTAGTGGGGATGGAGTTGTTTTTTTTGAGAATTTAAGAGAAGTAGACGACCCATTTCTAATTAATGATAAGTGTCAAGTGGAAGTGTAGTGATGTATGCAAGGTTTAACCTCTCATTAAATCATTTAATTGAATTGAAAAAAGAAAAGAAACCCTGTGAATGAATTTTAGCTCCTTAAGAGTAGCTTTATGTCTTGGACACTTTGAGAATCTTATGCAAGAAAAATGTATTCAGTGCTATAAAAACAAGAGAATGAAGGTCGAAAAAACTTGTCGTTATATTAACAAATTATCATATTGACAAAAAATAAATAAGTTGTTTATTTTATTTTTGTTAAAAAAAATGGTAAGATATAAAAATACCCCACTACTATTGGACATGAAGTCAATATAATGTTAGAGGTGACAATAAAAGTTTATATAGATAATTACTACATAAATCTAAATTACAAATAGTTTTATTCTGTTGTGACTAAAGATGTTGTGCATAAAACTTTAAGACATGATAGGGTTTTAAAATGCTACAATATTATGAAAGAGATGTTAAGCGCATGACTTTGATAAAAGAAAACCCTTCAATTGTCATTTTCATGACCATAAATATTGTACAAAGTTGTGACAAGGTTCACCTTCCCATTATCCATTCAAGTGAATTGAAAAAGGAAATAAAAGAAACAAAAGAAATTTTTTGAATGGATTTTAGCTTCTTAAGTGCAACAATGTCTTAAGCACTTTGGAGACCTCGTGCAAGTCAAATGTATATATTGCTCAGAGTTACAAAAAGAAGAGAATGAATATGCAATATCATGATTTTTATAGTTGTTGTAATAACCATAAATAATATAAAGTTAAGTCAAGTCTCAGTCTCATACCACACCATTCAAGAAAATTGAAAAAAAAAAGAAATAAAAGAAACCTTGTGAATGAATTCCAACTCCTTAAAAATTATTATTGACATGGACACCTCAAGGATCTTTTGTAAGTCAAACATTAAATGTTACACAAAAGAATAAAACAAAACTTCAATATCATGTTTTTTTTATTCACTATTTTGCACATTCACTTATTTTTTTCTTTGCATTTGATTTTTTTCTATTTGAATGAATTTTACCTTTTATTTGACTGTTTTTTTTTTTTATAATTTTTTAGTTATTGCATTTTTTCTAATCATTTTTATTTTGTTCTCATTTAATTACATGATTTCTTTATTACTTATTTGAATGATTTTTTCTACTCATTTTATAGTTTTTTTATAACTATTTTTTTATTAATTTATATTATTTTTCCTTACCCATTTTATACCTTTAGATCATTCACTTCAAATTTTATATTTTTATAATCATTTTGAATGGATATAAAATGTAAGCCATTAAATTAAAACTATAGGTATATTTAATTAGTGTTATTTTTGAAAATTTTAATAAATATTGTCGATATTTTACATCAAGTACTCTTGATAAAGTAAAATAATTGTTAAATTACGTACGACACAAAAAATTAAAATAGTTTATTGTAAACTTAAATAAAATTCATTATTAAACTTACTATAATTCCTGTATAATAATAATAATAATAATAATAATAATAATAATAATTATTATTATTATTATTATTATTATTATTATTATTATTGTTGTTGTTGTTAAATAAATATTTAATAAATTATTTTAAAAAAATTTACGGATATTTTCTATCAAAAGTCGTTTTCCTCGAAATACACATGCACATGAAATGTGATTTTTTTTTTTTCTGGTACATCAATTTGGATGTCTCCGTAGTTTCAAACAATAATTCTTTATTTTGGGAGAAATTAACACTTTAAACTATACTTATCGACAAAATATTCATCTAAACATATTCTTACTAATCAATTAACATATTGTAACATTGATAGTTAATATCAGAGAGTTTATGGTTCGTGTATTATTTGAGATTATTTAGAGACTTCATGTACATATTTAATAATTATTTTTGTAAAAAGATACATGTAATTTTGTATAAAAATAATATTGTAGCATTATTTTATACACTCATTATTATTAATTAAAGTTTATTAAAAATTAAAAATTCACAAATAATGTTCACTAATAAAGAAAGAATAACCACAAAATTTTAAAATTTTAACTAATAATAACAAATTATTAAAAATATATTACTATCTTTATCTTTATATTTAAGAAAAGTAATTAAGTATTCCTAAATTGATGTAACTAGCAGCAGCCTAGCATAGGTGAAGGTCAGTGAGAAGGAGTGACACTCCAAGAAGCCAAGGGAAAAATAAAAACCCGACCTTTCCCTTTCTCCAAAGGATCATCAAAATCAAATCAAACTAATTTATCACAGTTATTAGTGTGCTACCTACCTTCTTATATTAGACCCTTTTATAAACTAAACTTTTTTGCTCTTCAAACCTACCCCTTTCTTCTAATCACTCTTTGTGCTGTAATAACTTCAACAACTTCTCTGTTCTTGATCTCAGGATGTCTCATTTGGCCGTGTCTCAGGTACATCCCTTTCATTTACTTCTTTTTCTCCACCTTGTCACCATTTTTGGCTTCCTAGAACAAATGGGTCACACCAAAAGGGAATCAAAATTTCACCTTTTCTTTTCTTTTCTTTTCTTTATTTAGTTTTTGGCTCTATTTGCTATTTGGGGTTCTTAAGTGGTGAGAGAAGGTGTGATTCTAGAACGTCAAAGCTGAGAAATTTAACCTAAATAGAGTCTAATGTGATATATTTTTTTGGTTGGTGAATGAAATTTAATTAACGAGTACTAAGATTTTTGTGGGGTTTAGCAGATGGCTGTTACTGTTCCCGTTGGCAATGATTTGTCTCTCAGAAGATCTGCGATTAAGGTTGATGGTACTTTTTAATTCGTTTTGTCTGCCTTTTGACTTTGGAAACATGGTTATTCGAATGCTTCTGCTGGTTGTGTCATGTTAAATTACAGATCCAATTGTCTAAAGAATCTGTAATATGCTAGCTTTTTTATGAGTATGTTGTTTTGGTGTGGCTGTTAAAATACCTTGAGGGATCAACTGTAGAGATTAGTGGATGTTCAATATTTCTTTCTGAATGAGTTTAGAAAGGGCTACGTTTTACTAGACATTTGATTTGGTTCATTTCTGTACCTGCAAGACTGGAATGGGGTTGAAGAAATATCGGGCAAAGGTTAAAGTTTTAGTTTTTGGTCAAAAAAAGATATTGGTCAACGATGGTATAGACTATAGATTATTTAATACTTATAATTGGTGCAACTGGATATTTTTATATTAGAAATGTAGAGCTTTAGTATTGACGTATTTTGGTTTTACAAGCACAGTGGTGTTTTAGTTACAGTGTCTACTTAACACATGTATATTTTACTTCTTGTTTGTACTTAACACGCATGTGTCTGAGTTTTACGTCTAGGTTGTATATAGATACCAGTATTAAATATTAGTTGGTTTTCACAAATGTAGTGACTAAGAATGATACTATAGTTGTTAGAATAAGAAGTTATGTTTACATAATTATGTTCTGAAATTTAGCTTCCTGTTTATGTTTAATAACTTGTAGTTTTAAAGAAAACTACACTTGATGCTGCAGCTCCCTAACTTAAACTTTTGGGATAAATCACGGGCACCAGTATTCACTTTGGACTTGAAGGCAAATAATGCAAGTTTAAGAAGTCGTCATGTGGTATGCATGTCAGTGCAACAAGCAAGTGTTCCCAAAGTTAATGTCTCACCTTTAGAATTGGAAGATGCTAAAGAACCTCCATTGAACTTATACAAGCCTAAAGAATCCTATACAGCAATAATTGTTTCTGTTGAGAGGTTAGTGGGACCAAAAGCTCCTGGAGAAACTTGTCATATTGTGATTGATCATGGTGGAAATGTTCCCTACTGGGAAGGACAGAGTTATGGTGTTATTCCACCAGTAAGTGACTTATTAGTGATGGTTATTTTATGCTTCCTCTCATTCTTTCTGAGTACTGATCACGAATCCATAATGATTGATCCATGCCTTCAGATTTTTTTGGATAAATTAATTTTTTATTGAAGGACCCCATTTTAGATAATTTTACAATGTTCAATAATGTGTCCTTTCCCAGGGATTAGAGAAATTTAATATTATTAGTCATCTTCAGAATTTAAGTTGATTCTGCCTCCTCTCCCCCTCCCCACCTTCCACCTCAAAACTAGTGTTGCCTTTTGAGCATTTAGTAATTTATATAGAAAGCAAGCATTTTTCCTTTCTTGTGGGATCAGATGTAGGAGTTGATGCTGTTATATTCAGAAATGATTTCACAACACAACTTGTAAATACTACTTTACATGGGTGGCAGGGTGAAAATCCAAAGAAGCCTGGGGCTCCCCATAATGTTCGACTATATTCAATTGCTTCCACAAGGTATGGAGACTTTTTTGATGGTAAAACAGCTAGCTTTTGTGTGCGTCGTGCTGTTTATTATGATCCTGAGACAGGAAAGGAAGATCCGTCCAAGAATGGAATTTGTAGCAATTTTTTGTGTAACTCAAAGCCTGGAGACAAAATTCAGATTACAGGTAAGAGTTAGCTCTTTTTTACTCCAGCAAAAAATTGACATAATTTCTGATTTCTTTTATAGCTTTCCAAAATTTGTAATCCGACAAAATAATGCCTTGGTGCACCTTGTTCAGTTGGGAGAATTTCTATTATTGCATTTATTCATGCTGTCTTGCTCAGGTGTGTGTGTTTTCAAAGTAATGCCTGATTGTGCCTTGCTATAGGATCTTCTTTACTATTGGAAATGTAGCTTGTTGATTGCTGTCTGTTTGTTGATTAATCAATTGAAATTTATACTGTGAATACTGGGCTCTGCATGTGAAAGTAGCAACTTGCTTAAACTATAGATGCGGTAATTGTCTTGAATTTTCTTAGCTCTGTAAGGTTTTTATGCCAAATTCTAGTTAACCAGTTTTCACAATTTAATAGCTCCTGAATTTCAACATTTGGTCTGTTGGTTAACACCAAACCCTTATCATATGGAGCATGTTGAAGAAAAGTGATAAACTAAATAAATAGGTATATGATACGATGGTTTACTAGTTAGTACTTACCTGAATATCCATATTCATGAGTTTAGTTAGAAAGTTTTGGTTCAGTGTTATTGTTATTGCCCTATCAGATTTTTTGCCTTGTATAGTTAGTACTTAACTGCATATCCATATTATGAGTTTAGTTAGAAAGTTTTGGTTTAGTGTTATTGTTATTGCCCTATCAGATTTTTTGCCTTGTATAGTTTCCACTTTTATTTTGCTTTGGCCAGCTCCACTGATAAAACCTGCCATTTTGTTTATATCATAAAGTGTTTGTTTAATTGTGCTCTGTGTTTGTGTGTTTTCTCTCAATGTGCACTCAGAGACACCAATATCTGTGTGGCTTTGTGTGTCTCTGTTTTCGTGTGTGTACACAGTACACCTATATGCAATGTGATAGCATAAAATTTAGATTAAGCGTCCCAGATTTGTCCTTGAAAATTTGGTGTCAGACATATTGCTCCCTGAGAATGTAAAAAAACCCTCCCTAGTTCATAATGTGTCCTCAAAAAGGACTTACACGGACGACATTTCTTCTTAGGAACGGAGGTGGGGTTTTTATGCATTCTTAGGAACTAATGTGTCCATGGCCAAATATCTCATTAGTGAAATGCAATCGTTCTACAATTTTGTGATAGTGATATAGAAGGATGTATAACAAAACCTACACGAGGTCCATATTTGCAAAGCAAATTATATGCTGGTTTCCTGGCCAAATTAATAGTAAGTAGTTTTGATGCTGAGATGGTTTGCAGTATTTCACTATCATTGTCTTTCTTTTGTTAGCTCTTTTTATTTTTATTTTTTTTGTTCATTGTCTTCCCCACTCACTAAAAAAAGGATGTGTAACTAAATGATGTGGCAAACTTACAACGATTTAACTAGTCTTGGGTTGTGAAGTATTTCACATTGGAAATGTTGGTGAACTTGCATCTTCTTGGCTAGGAATTGAGTCATCTAATTATTTTGCAGGCCCGTCAGGGAAGATAATGCTTTTGCCTGAGGATGACCCAAATGCTACCCATATAATGATTGCCACCGGCACTGGTGTTGCTCCATTCAGAGGTTACCTACGACGAATGTTCATGGAATCTGTCCCTACATACAAGTTTGGTGGACTGGCATGGCTTTTCCTTGGTGTAGCCAACACTGACAGTCTTCTCTATGATGATGAGTTCACTAAATACCTCAAGGATTATCCAGACAATTTCCGCTATGATCGAGCCCTTAGCAGAGAACAAAAGAACAAGAATGGGGGCAAAATGTATGTTCAGGATAAGATAGAGGAGTACAGTGATGAAATCTTCAAACTCCTGGATAATGGGGCCCACATTTATTTCTGTGGTCTGAAAGGGATGATGCCTGGGATCCAAGAAACACTGAAGAGGGTTGCTGAGCAAAGAGGTGAAAGTTGGGAAGAGAAGCTTTCACAACTTAAGAAGAACAAACAGTGGCATGTTGAAGTCTATTGAGATTCTCTAGTGCAGATTGAAGAGTAGTCCCCTTTGTCTGAAAGGAGAAAAAAAAAAACAAAAACATTTTCATTCGGTGCTTTTAATAGTAATAATATTCATTAAGCAGCTTGAGTAGCTGAAGCTGTTCTGTATTAGTAAATTGTGATGATGGATACAGACTTGAAAAACCAAGTCATTGGTGGTGGCAATCTGATAGAGACCATTTTGTTAAGGGCACTGGCATATATTCTTTTGCCAGATTTTGAACTATTTATGTTAATAAGGATCATCCTCTGAAATATCAGCAAGGCATTGTATAGTGTCAAACTTTCAAAAGAAAAATATTAACAACATTTTTTTAATATATTTAATTATTGATTAAAATTTAATAATAATAATAATAATAATTGTGAGATTTTTTCATTTAACAAGTTTTATAAGATTTTGTATTATTTTTAATAAATTCTAATTAATAATAATACTAAAATGTGTTAAAAAAATTATATTGCTATCACTTCTCTAATTTCAAAAGGTCTAAAATATTGTGCAAGTGTTTGATCTTGAATGAAGAATTAAATATGATCTCCTTAAAATTATTTTGTTATTAATATTGCGAGAATTCTACCATGTTGGATATTTGACTACCATCAATAAACAGTGGTGGACAATGACAAAAGTCATTATTTTCAAAATATTTTATTCAAAGACATAATAATTATCGTTTTGGAAAAGTTCATTATTACAGTAATATAAAAAAAAAAACCAAAAAATGTTCTTGTTCAACTCAATACAAATAGATTTATGTGTTAAATTTTTTTAAAATAATAATTTAATTCTTGAAAAATAATATTTTTTAATTTTGATTTTTAGATTTTTTTAATTTTAATCTTTTAAATTTTATTTAATTCCTACTGTTAAATAATTTTTTATTTATTTTAATCTCTATTATTTTTTAAATAATATCGTAGTAATAATTTTAACATTTTAACATATCATTAAGAAATTTAACAAAATAATAATATATAATTTTTATATCAAACTGTATTTTTAAATATCATGTTAACTCATTTAACATTTTTAATTATAATATCATTTAATTAAAGATTAAAATATTTTTTTAAAATAAAATAAAATAAATTCAATAAAGAAAATAAAAAAATTTAGTATTTTTTATGAATCAAATTGATTTTTTTAAAAAAATATTATTAGAGACTCAACTTTACATGCTAAGAAACATTGTTTGACTATTAGGGTTGACAAATGTTTCACAGAATACAGAAAGCATTTAACTTTATTTTAGTATTTATTTTCATAAAAAGCCTGATAAATTAAAAGTAACAGGAAAAATTGTAATTATAACATGACAAAAGAGAAAGTGAATAGAAAAAAAAAAAAAAAAAAAAAAAGAATATACAAAGCAATAGAGAAAGCGGTGCTAGTGGGACTTTATGGATCTCCGAAAGTGACAGATAGTATAAAAATGAAACCTAATACTAACCCCGTTTCGGACGTTCCTGACCATGAAAACCTTCAAGTGAACATTAAATGCTTAAAACCTAAGCAAACGAAAAAGAAAATTACAAATTCAACACTCTACACACTTTTCACTTCCCAACACTAACGCCTACACCTAAGTTTTAATTCTTTTTAAAATATTATTTCCTGAAATAAGATTCTTAAAATTTTATAAAATATGTTTAATTATTAATTAATTTTTTACAACAATATTTTTACCATAGGAATAATTAATAATTTTATATTCAATTACTATAAAACAATATTCTTATTTATTTATAAATTATCATTCTTAATAATATTTTATTTTTGAAGAAATATTTTTTCATTCTTAAATTAAGATAATTATTTAATATTTATAAAATGTTATAAAAAGATAAGATATTTTTATACTAATCTATAATTTTGTAACAAAAAATACTAATATATATTTTTATTTTTTATTTTAAAAAACGCGTCCACTGTATTAGACTTTTTTTTTGGATACATATCCACTGTATTAGACTCAAACAAATATAAGCAAACTCATTCTTAAAATTTAATTTAAATATTTTCGGTGTTAAAATGTCTTTAGATTATCATTTAATCGTTATGTACACTGATAAAATTATTAATTTTTTTAGTAACTATTTAGAAAACCATACATAATATTTCTTACGTTCTTAAGATTTTTATATAAGTATTAAAAAAAATAATTAATATTTTAATTTTATAAAATATATTATGTAATTTTTTAACATATATCTTTTATCTCTCTTATAATTTTTTTCTTATTTATTATATAATAACTACTACTTCCATTAAAGATATTATATATAAAAAATTAATGATTCGTTAATTTTGTAACAAAAACTATTTAAAATAATTTTTTTTACTAAAGTGTCATATAAAATGAAATGAAGAAAATACATGTTATAATTAATTAGTAAAATAAAATTTAATAATTGATTAAAATTTATTAAAAGTTATAATTTTTTAATAGATTTTATTACTTATTTGATAAAATTTTCTTCTAATTTTATGACTTTTAATAAAATTTAACGAATGTTACTAACACACTTCCAAAAATTTACATTTAACGAAACTTTCTTCTGATTTTATAACTTAAATAATTTTAATCAATGCTAAAGCAATTTACCAACAAACTTCCAAAATTTTTTACATATATAAAAATTAAATTCTTTTTATTTATCAAGTATATTTTAGTATTTAATTAATTCATTTAACTTACATATATATTTTTCAATAGACTGAATAAAATAAAAACTTACTTGCACTTTTTAATTACTAAATTTTTAAACTATTATAGTTATATAATTTTAATTTTAAGTTTAGAATATATAAATTAAATTGTTTAAATATATAATTTTAATTTTCAATATTTTTCATTAAATATTAACATAATCTACTAACATGTCCCTTGACAATGATGTAACAATTAATATATTATATCATACACATGTTAATGTAATTTAATTATATTTTTTTTATCTTTTCTAATTATAATACCAAAAAAATAAAAAATATAATTAAATCATATTAATATATATGTTAAATTATATTTTATTTATCACATCATTAAAACATAATAATCTCATCGCATTATAACAAAACTAGTTAAATATTTAATAAAAAATGGATAGAATAATCAAAATAATATAAGTTGCACTACTTAAAAAAAACTCAATTTGTGGAATTAAAGGAAAAACAGGAAAAAAATTGATATTTGAATCTTAGGGAACAAAAAGAGTGAAGTCTAAAAATAATAATAAGAAATTGACCTAAAACTAAAGAACATCTTAAACAAAAGTATTGCTAGCCTGTATATATAATACAATATAATTACATATCCCATTCATACTGACCACTGCCATTTTCTTCCGATTATGCAACCAACCAATCTGTTTCTCCCAATGTCGCTCGCGGGACTCGCCACGCCGATCCTCATCGTTATCGCGCTACTCCTCGCCGGAACCTCCTCCGCAGGCCGCGATCTCCGGCCGTCGGAGCACGGCCTCGTGTTCCAGGCCTCGCCGCCGGCCAATTCCTCGCCGGAGATGAGGTCCTTCTTCAGCACCAGCAAGGGCTCCTCTTCCTCCGACGCCGACACCTCGCTCCGGAACACGACGGAGTCTCTGCCGCCGCCGTGGTGGGGAGTCAGCGGCGGCGGCGGAAGACGCCACGTCGGACGAGCGCTGTTGACCGCAAGCTTAGTGTGTGGAATCACAGGTGGCGTTCTGTTAGTGGCTTCGGCGTTGCTTTATCTGTTTAAGCACCGAAGAAAGCCACAAAAAAACGCACCGTTTAATAATAGTAATGATGAAAGTCACACTAATGGTACCACCAACCACAAGAAGCTTCAATTAGTGCCAGTTGTACGTAATCGGTGAATTTTTTTTTTTCTTCTTCTTCGATTCACACTGTAAATCGATGTTGCTGCATTATTGTATATTGAATTAATTTTTTTTTATATTATTGTGTGGTTTCAATTTTTTGGTCGTTGAAATTTCATACGTGTTACGAAGTTGTAGTAATAATTGATTTAGTTGGACGTTAATTGTTCGTTTATTATATATTTTTTAATGTTTTTAATTTGTTTGTTAGTTATTATGCAGTGACTGACCTAATCTTTTGGCTCTTTAATTAAGTGAAGTGACCTATCAACGAATACGTGCTTTTTAGTAAAATGAGTTTTTTTTTCTGTGTTTTGTCAAAACCAAACTGAACTTTGACACGGAAGAGAAAATTCAAACTCATCTATGACTGTTGGCTTTGGCACCTTTTTTATTTCATTAAAATAATTTTTGTATATTAGTTGACAGTAAAAAGGACGAATTTAAGAAATATTTAGATTTAACTGATTAATTAATATTTATCAGTTTAGATTAAATTAGATTCTTCAATTATATTCGAATTGGTTCACAAACAAGTCATCATGTAATAAACTAATAAAATAATAATGATGGGAAATTAATCAAAAATAAAAAAGAAAAATAAAACAAAAGTGATAAGTAATAATTAAAATTAATTTATCTGATCTTTTATTTATTTTTTTGTCAATTCACTGTGATTCATTTTCTTTCCGTCTCGTTATCTCTCTCGTTTTCTCATTTTTTTCAATCCTCAAACACTCTTCACGTTAATTGAATAAGAGATTAATAGATAATGTGATAGAAAAAGAACAAAAATGGACAAAAAAATTATAAAGTAAAAGAATTAAAATTAAAAAAATAAGGTTCATTATTAATCAATAACATGCTTTGTTTATAGTTTATAAATCATGACTTCACTGAATGAAATCAACTTTTTTTTTTTTCACCTTGACTCAAATCGTGATACAATTTAACTATGACTTTTTAATATAAAGTTAAGCTTATGCTCACCAAATTATTGTTTGAAATATGCAAATTACAATCCAGTGCATGTTTGTTTTTGTTCCACTGGCTTGGAACAAATAACACTTACATACTTTTTTTAGGAATATAACACAACAAATGGTTTAAGATTTAAATATTGTATCAAAATAATGTAGAAAAAAAAAATTGTATTGTATCCAAAACAAACTAGAAGCATAAAAAGTTTTAATATTCCTTGTTGCTGTCCATATAGCACAAGTAGTTGACTTATATATATATATATTCCACATGTTATTGACTGTAGTATAACTTAAAAAAGAATTTTAATTAAGTTGCAAATGGTTACGTTATGGATACAAGGGTTTGGGTAGGTATTCATTTTGTAAGATAAAGAAACTATAGCACATTTAATTTTTCATCCATATGTGTACACGATGTTATTGGTTTAGAATTTTTTTTTTTCAATTAAGTGTTTTGATCATCTAGCCCATCCTTTAGTAATATGATATTACATGATTGAATTTTTTTTTTTTTTTGACAACATGATTGAATAAATTGCAGAAAACATTATGCTAACAATAGATTAACTTTTCAATGAAAACAGTAAATTAAAATTATTATTTTTTAAATATTATTGTATAACATTACACTTTATTAATTGTTTAACCAGATAAATAGTTGTGCGTTTAAATAGTTTATGTTGAATACATTTTATAAATACTTTTCCCTACAAAATAATAGTAAAAAAAAAAAACCCGCTAAGACGGTAAGATTTATGCTATAAGTGAAAGTTATCAACATAAAGTTATATAACATTATTATGTATGACACATTATATGGGGCTGCAATTTGTGAGTTGAAAAGAACAGAAGTTGCAAATATCATTGTGAGAAGACCGAAACACATACCTATAACTTGCAGGTGTAGCTATTTGGGCTCAATTGGATTATAGTTTAGTAAAATTAATTTCAAACCATTGAATAATAATGGAAACATTCTAAATTAATTTTAACTACAAATCTATTCAAAGTTTCAAACTATGAGCCCGTAAACAAAGGAAATATCTACAGGTTTACCAACCAGGCCTTACAGGATTTTGCGCTGTAGGTTTAAAAAATAACGTTAACATGTTAAATTAATCTGATGTATTTAATGGTATTTGGAAGGAAAAGCTCCCAAATTGCACAAGAAGTCTAGGACCAGACGGGTTTAATTTTAACTTTATTAAAGCTTTCTGGAATATCATGAAAGGAGATATAATGAAGTTTGTTGAGGCATTTCATGTGCATAGAACTTTTCCTAGAGGTATCAATGTATTTTTCATTATGTTTGTATCAAAGGTGATCGAACCTCAAGTTTGAAAGAACTTAGACTAATATCATTAGTAGGTTGCATGTATAAGATTATGTCAAAGGTATTGGCTAAGAGAATCAAGTCAATTTTGGATGGAATAATTGATTAAAGGCAGAGTGCATTCTTGGAGAGGGGGTGGGGGGAAGAAACTTATTGCGAAACGTCTTGGTGGCAAATAAGGGAATAGATGAAGCAAAAATGAAAATGAAAAATGTTTGGTGTTTGAAGTGGATTATGAAAAAGCCTATGGTTCTGTGAATTAGGAGTTCATGCTATATATGCTATACATATTGGGTTTTGCTGACAAATGGATTATGTGGATCAAAGAATGTCTTAATTCAAACTCCATTTTGATGTTAGTTAATGGAAGTCTATTTGATGAATTTAGGCCACAAAGGATACTACGATAAGGCGATTTGCTAGCCCCTTTCTTTTCACAATTGTGGCAGAAGGCCTAATTGGTTTGATAAGAGAAGCTATAAAGAAAAAATTGTATGTTGATTTATTAGTGGGAAGACATAACGTGGAAGTGGATTTACTTCAATATGCAAATGATTTCTTTGGGCAAGCTACAATAAATAATGTTATGGCCCTAAAGACTATCATAAGGTGCTTTGAAGAGGTATCAAGACTTAGAGTGAACTTTAATAAAAGTAGCTTTAGGGGGATTGGAGTGGATAAACCTAGTACTAAGAGATGGATAGATATATTAAACTGCTAGCAACTACAATTTTCTTTTATGTATCTAGGAATTCTTATTGGAGTTAATCCAAGAATTGAAGCTATAGGGATCCAATCATTGCTAAGTTTAGCAAGAAGTTATCGTCATGGAAATAAAAACAAATATCTCTTGCTAGAAGGACATGTCTAATTAATTCAGTCCTATCCTTTTTGCCTTTATACTTATCTTTTTTAAAATTATTACCCACAGTGCCAAAAAAGATAATTAGTATCCAAAGAGAATTCTTGTAAGGCAATGGAGATAATGGGAGGAAGATACCTTGGGTAAGTTGGAAAACAATGTATTGTCCAAAGAATGAAGAGGGATTGGAAATCAAGAATGTAAGTATTTGTAATGGGGCTCTTTTAGCTAAATGGGGATGAAGGCTATTCTATAGTATGAAATCCTTATGTGGTAAGATACTGGAGTCAAAATATGGAGGGTGGAGAGGGTTGTTAGGAGAAGATATCTATAAATACTCATCTTTATGGTGGAAGGATTTAAGGAAGATGTGTGAAGGTGACAATGAGTTAAAATGGTTTGAAAACAACATTAAGTGGATAATTGAGAAGGGTGAAAAAGTTAGATTTTGGATATATAAGTGGTTGAGGGAGGATTGCTTAGCAAATACATATGCTATATTATATATTAACTTTGAACAAAAGGAAGAGATTATACAAAAAATGGAAAGATGGGATGGAAATGAGTGGAGGTGGAAACTGAAGTGGAGGAAATGATGGTTTAGGTTGGAAGAGGCACTAGTGGAGAGTTTGGAGGAGAAAATATCATATATAGTTTAAAATAGGGTGGATAATGATAGTTAGTTGTGGAGGGAAGAGAGTGATGGTACGTATTATGTTCTACATATAAAGTTATTTATAGTATGATGGAAGGTAACCAACAGGACTATTTGTTCAATGTCTTGTGAAAATTAAAGAAACCATCAAAGACAACACACGTGATTTGGAGAGCTCGTATTGATAAGTTGCTTATAAGAAGTAATTTGAGGAAAATAAATATTAAACTACTTAATGATGATTTCTTATGTGCTTTCTGTAACGTGCAAGAGGAGTTATTGTCACATGTTTTGTTCTCTTGTCCAATGGTGGGTGAGGCGTGGATGGATTGGTATAAACTACAAGTGACAAACATAGTTCTCTTGGAGGAGTTAAGGCAACATTTATGGCAACATATGTACAATAGGGGTTTGTGCTGAAGGTAATACATTAGATTGGTTATTTGGTGTGCCATTATATTTTGCATCTGGAAGTATAGAAATCAATTGTGTTTGACGTGAAGGTCTTTGATAAACAAAAAATTATACAAAATTACATGTTTAAATTATGGTCCTAGTTGAAGAGTAAGCAAATGTCTTTTAATTGTTCTTTTGCACAATGAATGTTGAATCCACATACTTGTTTAAATGATTTTGGGAAATGAGTGGAATAGGAAGGGTATCATTGTTTAGGGATGAATTCTTGGAGGTTGGATGCAGTAAGGAATAATATAGTGAATTTTTTTTTGGATGTTGGATGTAGTAAATCATAAAGAGATACAAGATAATGAAGGAAAAAGGAAGATGATTGCATATATTATTGGGATACAAGGTAATGTGCAAATGAATTTGCAAGCATAACTAAATAAGAATAAGCATGTTTACAAAGTGATGATAACATTATATTGTGAGATCAATGGACAATAGGTGTGTATAGGTATAAAGAGAGTTTAACGAATTCAAAAGGAATGTTTCTTTATGGTAGAGGTATATGAATGATATTGTGTTGAAGGTTATTTTGCATTTCTCTATTATGTTTTACAATTAAATGCATTTTAACCTAAGATTGCAAGTTACAAGGTGCAATAGTTATAGCCCTTTTTATATATGAGTTCGGGTACCCCTTGTATTTCATAGTAATATAAATAGTTTATTTGATGATAAAAAAACAATGAATAAAATCTCATAATTTAGGATAAGAATAAGCTACATTTGTTAAGATCATTTCAATGTCATAAAAAAAATTATTTATCTTAACATCAAAAATCAACAAAAATACAGAACAGACTACTAGAGTGTTTCAATCTTTATTTACAATTATACATCTAATGCTTCACACATAAATACGATAAAAATATAACATATGCATGCATCATATTGCATAATACAATTATGGAAGACTAACAACACATGATGATGATTTTAATTATAATCCTATAGACAATGACATCTCAACAATTAAAGTATCAAATAATCTTCATCTTCAATTTGCAACAAACCTTTAAAAGAAAACATATGTTTGTAAAAGATAAATTCATCTAAAATTTCAAGCACACTTTGTGAAACATATTTAAAATGTCTTAAATGTGAGAATAACAAATTATTATTTTTATATTGATATAGTGTTGTGTATTTGTCACCATTTTAACTTGTGATAAATAAAATAAATTTCTAATATTTTTACTTTTTCCATATTTATTAGTTTAAATATATTTAAAAGTATAATGATATGAAATCTATTGTGAGATTCACTACAAGTAATTTAAGAACCCTAATTGGACTTTAACATTAGAGTAAAAATTAATGGTGTTGCAACAAACCAATAAAAAGGTTAAATGAAGCAAATAATGTGTGCATGGTGCCCTATCTCAGCTCACTTCTTTTTCACCCTCTCCCTCTCCCTCCAAATAAAGTATTATCAACGCACTACACCTTTGGATCTTTGGTACAATGATTAAATACTTAGCAAATATTTATTTTGCATGCTAGCATTGCATGCTAATTGGCATTTGCGCACAAAAAGTAAATATGTGATGGTCAACACGTTAGCAAAAGTGTGTTTTTCTGTCTAACCCCCTCCCCTCTCTTAAAAAGAAGTTCTTTTGTTCTGTTCTATGAAGAAAATTTACTGAATGTTTACTCAAATAATTTTACAGACATGAATTAAATAGGCAAAAAGATAGATTTATTTGTTCCTCTAGGAGAATGAATCAAAAGGTGAATTACAGACATTTCTTCAAGAGAATGCATAGGCTAACAGAAGTCAAGTCCCTATTGATCAAGCGGAATCCACTCGAGTTCAAGATCTAATTCTCCAGATTCAACATTCTGGAGCTTGAGTGACATCATTTGTTTAACCTTACCATCAACAATATTGACTGTGCTATCCTCAATTAGGGCATTGTCATCGGATTTTAACCATTTTCCTATTTGCATATCGCCAAACATTCCAGCATCTCCAAATGCTATAGCAGATGTTATCAGAGACTGAAGATCAATGTCTGCTTCTCCCATTATATCGTCAGCAGAAAATGTGTCATGATCAAATACTTTCTGCAACACAGCCAGTTGATAAGATGAAGTGTCATATTATCAAACCAAAAATCAGTTATCTTCTTTCCCAAGTATACAGAGAGAGAGAGGAGGGAAAAGAAGAAAAACAACACATCCGGCAAGATGTATTACACATAAACATCTGAACAGCCTAACTAAAAAGAAGAAACCTATCATTGGAGGGTACAAACAGCAAGCCTAGCTCCAATCTAGTCAAGAAGAGATTTGTAGCAAAACTTTAATACTATGCTTATAGATAATTGATAAGGGTGAGATGTTTACTCAACATAAACTAGAATTGAAATGGGAAAACAGGAGGGATGCAAGAAGTCTCCCAATTTTGAAAAGTGTAGGATTCAGGAGTATGATTTTAGAATCTCAGTAATATATTGGACATTCATCAACCGCGGAGAGGTTTTGTTAATTTAAGAGTTTTGAGGGGAAGAGGAAGAAAAACACTTCCAGTAGTGCGTGCAATAATAATTATATTCACTTGAAGAGCAATGCAAGAATAAAAATAATAATAATAAATTTGCCTCCTTATCTTCTCTCGCATGATTGTGTTCGTGGGTCCTACTTAGTTTTCGGATTATACTGTGTTTCTTACATACATTGAAGCATATCTTTATTGTTTTCCCCCCTTATTGCTATTGCTTTGCCTTATCTCTTTCCTCCCATTCCACTAAATACAGTATTCCGATATTCCAGTTCAATCTTAAACTTATTAAACATGACATTGACTAGTAGAAGACCATAATTCTAAACTCAACTGAAATAAGGCTATGTTCCAGAGGCAATATCTATCTATATATTAACCAATTTTGCTATTACATCCGAAAGATAAGGCAGTACACAACCAATTTTCCTATTTTCCTTGCATCATGTTGAACAGTGTAAGACATTAAATTTTAAGGTATTTTGTGAAAAATAGATCGCTGGCTATAGACAGAATTGACAGGGGAACAAAAGGAATAACAAGAGGCTGTGAATCAATGTAGAGAAAACTTTCTATTTAAATCTCTACTAGATGGAGATGTTCCAATCACTTTACTTATCATACGAGAATAGCAAAGCAGGTAAATAAGGAATGTCCAGACTTGGATACTGTTTTATATAACTTCTTACTTAATTCTAATCATAAATTCAAATTTTTGCTTCTGACAAAAGTATTGTAAGTTATAACCAAATTAAAATCTGTATTCAGAATAGAACTGTTTAATTTCCAATAGTGAGAAAAGATGTAAGAGAAGGTGACCTTAAATTGGATTAAGTTGGTTGCAATACAAGGAACTTGTTTTGCAAGGTAAAAGGTGTTGGACGTTGAGGAATTAGGATGGAGGAACTCATTTTTTTTCAATGATGTGGCTCTGTACAATAGAACACACAGAAAATAGTGTCTGTTTTTCACAACATCAAAATTCAATCTTACCAATTTCATTGGTCCATAATGCTCGGGAACAGACAGCATGTATTCCTCATTCCAGACTGGATTCAAGTTACTCCTTGCTATAGTTGTCTGAACAGTCTGTAGGCATTATGCAATAGTACCAAATCAATTTCAGAAAGAAAATTATCGCTGTTTCTGATTTTACAACTATAAATAGAAGATACAGAGCAACAGTTTCCCAAGATCATATAGTGACACCAACCTGCTGGCCAAGGCTCAAAACAACATACGGATCACTTGACTTTATATCTCTGATAGCTAAATTTGTGCCTTTAATCACTTTCACCTTCAACATTCCAATAAATTCTACCATACCTTCCTGTTGTTACCACCAATATCAGTCACATTCCAAGGAAATCATTCATGAGGGTAACTGCATTGCCATTGCTGTCAAACTACTAAATTTGGATAATGCGGCATGCCTCATCTCATCTATATTAATTATTTTTTATTAGAAAGCTTTCATTTGGTCCAACAATGATTCCAAATTAACATACCCCAGTGCCAACAACAATTCAATTCAATAAAAATCTATTTTATAAACAAAAAGATGCTTACTCCCAAATTGGTCCCTATATTTCTTCCCCACACGTAAAAGTAGTCAGACAATCAGAGGAACTAACATAACATAAAGTTACCATTCTCTGTGAACTACCAGTACTTTTAAAACTATCCATAAAACTTTTGGCAGAACTTGATTGTAGATTGCTTTTTCCAGACACAATGCGCAAACTCGGTTTCAGAAATTCTTGAAATTCATATTTTGACCTGCAATTGAAATAATCACAAATAAAAAAAGCAGTCAATTAACTAGGGAATTCAGTCACCAGACTCGTTGAAACAACAGCAGAAAGCAGAAAGTCAAGAAAATGAACGACTAAGCAATTGGTTCAAACAAATATCAGGGGGAGAATCAACAGCCTTTAGCATTACCTTCTTCATGGTGACGAGATAAAATTTTCAAAATGAACCAAAAGATGAAAAGAACAGCAGATATACAGAGCATTGTGTACAAGAAAAAATGTCTTACCGTATGAACTTTGCACGCTGCTCATGACCAGCATCTGCTCCAGGCTTTGTATATCCTTCAGGAATATAAGCTTCATAAATTGAATTAGCAGAAGCATTTCCCCCAACTTCCATCATTGCATCTATTTCATCCTCTGACCAATCATCCAATGTCACAGACAAAACCTAAGAGTAAAAAACAATGTTGTCAAACAAACGAGTTCACATTCACACCACTCTTAACTTAATAGACATAACCCACAGAACAATAAATAAAAAAATAAAAAATAAAAAATTAAATTAGGTCAAATCATAATTACTCGTCAATTTGCTAACATGTGGAGATTTGTTTGGCTTACTTTCATGCCAAACTTTAGGGTTATTTCGTTTTGAAAATTCACCCAGAACATGTTAGAAATGTGTCAACTAAGGGGGATTAGTTAGGATAGGGTTGTTGCAATCATTATGATTATCTTTTAGTATTTATTATGTTCTGTTACCTTGTCAGCTTAGTTTTCAGAGGTCGTTGTTTCTTGTTATCTAGCACTGGCTAAAGGGGTTACTTATTAGGAGCACACAGTTATCTCTTAGGTCTTTTTTCTGGGAAATTATTTGAATATAGAGGATATTTCCTGCACAGAAGCTTAGGGATTGGTGTCTATGGGTTTGCTGGGTCCTAACCTTGTATTTATCTTTCAGAATAAAGTAAAGTTACTCTTATATACAGTAAAGCTAAGGTTCCTAACAGAACATAAACCTTACAGTCTAGCCTAATCATACTCGTGAATAGGCTTGTGCAAAGACAAGCTTCAACTGCAAAATGAAAACCAAGGCTGGAACTAAGGTGCAATTGACATGACTTGCAAATTTAGTAATTTTCTCAAAATGCTCATCATACTTCTAGTACTGAACTCCAATTCAATGACTTTGATCACACAGGCTAGCTTGTTTCTTTTTTAACTGAGACTCTGAGATTTATCAATTATAAATATGCTTTGCCATTTTCCAATTATTGTTCAAGAAACTGTGTCCAGCAGTTGTATAGTTCTATTTCTAACTGCTTTGAGAATAAAACTAACTTGATCTATTGATATGATATAAAAATTGAAACATGCAAGACATTAATTGATTTCATTTTCCACATACTTTATTTCCAATCAAATAAAGAAAACCATATTTTATACCTATAATATTTAGTACAATAGAAACCAAATAACAAGTTTGTTTAGCACAAGAATGAACAAAAGCACCTAAAATGATTTGACATGGTTGGTTAAAACTTTCATGGATACATTTAAATTCAAAAAAAGGTTTGACATAAGGAGAGATGCCTTGTGATAATTTAACATTGATATTCATTGCCAATGCTCAACTGTCTTCTACATCCAGCACATCTAAGTAGAATTCATTGCACAGATACATGTCTTCTGAATCTTGAATTAAAATACAAACTATGGAAGTAATTGATTCTTTTTTCCCTCCATGGGTGTATTTGGAAATACTAGCAGATAAACTGGTTGAAAGCTGAAAACATAAAAGTTAACTGAAAGCTGAAAGCTAGAAATTGATAAGCTAGTTGTCCCAGAATGGGTCCCAAGAAAAGCTCAATCCTGAGGGTATGTGAGACTCTCCAAAACTACAATTACTGTTCTGAAGTACATGTTTTCAACATGGCAAGTGACTGACACTGTTGTGATACATGTTGCCGACATGCACAATGCTATGGCAATCAGATGAGCACCTCTACTATGACCAAGACGTGTTTGTCCATTGCAAGCCCTTGAGATAACTCGGCCTTTTGCTAAGATGCCTTATACGGCCATGAACCCACCTAAAAATTCTCTCCCATGTGAACACGTTACAAAGCTAGTTGAATCACGCATTTAAGAGGCAATGCACCCTCAAAAGCGTCAAAGTGTGTCACCTATAACATCACTCTTTATCATCGATTCTAGTTCAGACTTACAAGCATCCAAGGGTTCTCGATCTTTCATGCTGAGATGAGGCAGTCAGTGGATAATCATTTATGCTTGTTGGTAATCACCCTTGTCATCCTACAAATATAAATATCATATCTCTCCTCACAGTCAGATATCTTCTTCATCCTAAATATTGATACTCTACTGGAATTTGTGCTGACTTGAGCCTTGGAGTCTTTGCAAAGTGTCAGTACCTCCATCCACCGTGCTCAATTGTGACCAAAGCAACAGTCCACCAGAGAAATAATCTACATTGAATGTGGGCTTGACACTTTGAGTCTCCACAGATCCTAGCTAACTGAATTAAAAGTATTTGGCAAAATGAACTATTGAACTTATAAGTATAAATTGGCATAAAAGGACATGTTTAATTACTAGGTTATGATTTGAAATTTGGTAAATGTATATTTTTAAATAATTATTACTTTTCATATTTTAATTTATTTCAAAAAAAATATTATCTTAAAAAATAAGATAATACTTTTTAAATTTTATTCTCATTTTAAATACTTTTATTAAATGAAATGAGATAACATAAATGAATTTATATTATATTGGTGATTTTATATTGTAAAGAAATGATATTTGATGAGTGGGTATTAAGGATTTTTTAATGTAAGAAGATTAGAGGAGTAATGGAGGAATTATAATAAGATAGTGAGGATGAAAATTAGAACAAAATCAAAGTAGGAACTTATAAGCTCAAACACTACATGAAATAACATTTCAAAAATTGCCACAAGTTAGTGCAATAAGCTACTTTACTAAACAACTTTCTTTTAGTCAAACAAGATTTTAAACTAGTCAAATGAGCTAAAGGCAGGCTTATTTATCTTGCCAAACAATGGCATCAAATTTCTTACACAGGTTATGGAAAATGAACAATCCAAACATATGAATTATCAGTCTTTCAACTTGTTGAAGACAAAAAGGAGGAGACACTCAGTTCAAACATCAAATCAAATATTTTACATAAGAAGAAAAACTAATTCTTTGATCCAGGCAGCAATACCTTCCACAACAATGAGACATCATATGAATGGCAGTACATGTGAATGGTTTACCTTTGATACATGAGAACCAAGGCTTCTGTGCACACCACAACATTTTAAGCATATAAAAACACCAATGTTGGCAGACCTGAAAAGCAGTTAGCAAAACTGAATTTGCAAGTATAAGGAATGATATTCATGACACATTCTTTAATATATTTTACAAGTAGCTAGTTTCCTACAGCTTTATGACATATTCACAAACAGTTCACCAAAAAAAGTATGCTAATGCCAATTAGTATAAACCACAAACATAATGAGTGAAAAAATGAAACACTTACGCCCATTTAGGATCTGGAGCATTACAGTCAGCACACAGACGATTATCACTCTGAAGCAATAAATCTTTCAATTTTCTTCTGCCTGTAAAAGACCTTCCAATTATTCAACTTCTCAAGAAAAACAAGTGAAATTAGCTTTGCAATATCCCCCTATACCATTCATAGGCATTCTAAAGAACCTTAAAGATTCTACAGATATTTTTCAATTTTTTCAGGGTGTGTTAGGATGGAGGAGTTTGGGGCTAAAGGGAAGGGAGGGCAAACTTTCCATTTTAAGGAAGTACTCTCCTATTTGAATTTTTAATTTTAGAAAATAAAACGAGTAAATTGATATATTATATGTAATTTTCCTATCATCTCTGTCCATCTTTTATAAGTATTTAATAACTTTCTCCATTAAAATGAAAATAAACCCTCCTTTCCCTTTCCCTCCAAACCCCTCCATCCAAAAATCCGTTAAATGTCCAAGCCACAGAGAATATTGACTGATAAAGTAAGCAATTCTTAATCAGATAAAGTTGCCATTCATAACCATCTAATCAATAGTCATTTGCTGAAACCCCTTGAAGCTTACATGAACCTAAAGCATTAAACAATATCAGAAAGCTACAGGAAAATGTAACCTAGTAGGAGTGTCAGTAAAATCTTCTTCCTCAAGCCCTTCAAAGGTGGTGGGAACGGGAAAATGTTAGATATGACGATTGTTTTTGCCATTTTGGAAAAAAATGAGTTGGCATGATTATTGATGCTTGGATAGATGAGTGGCCCTGACTTTCTATCTTATCTAACAGTTACCCTTGAATCTAGCTGAATTCTTCAAAATTACAGCTCTTTTTTTATTTTGGCTGTGTGGCTGTGTAACATTGCTCAAAAGAAAAACTCATCAGGAAGCATGGAGTTTAGCAAAGAGTTGTAAATAGACCAGGCAAAAACTTCACAAATGTATAAGTTGTTACAGGAGCCAATGGTCAAAACATTTTTATTCTATACAGGGACCAATCATTCACACTTATTAGAATAGAACAGTCAAAGTCACTGCTTGTTCTGAGCAAACAATAATATTCTCAGTTGTAAACACCTCATTAATATATATTATCACATTAAATATCATAAGATTACTTGAGGCAGGTCTTGCAAGTTCCATTCGGTAATTATTCAATCACAAGCTTAAAGCCCACAATCATCCAGGCTGCAGCCTCTACAATAGTCAAGCAAAACAACCTGGAAAGGAAGAAAGAAATATCTGTTTAAGCAAAAACTTTCAAGGCCAAATTGTGTCAAAAAACTGAAAACTCAATTAAATCATGTAAGGACAAAACTTAGATATAGTTTTTTAGGTGCTTTTGTCTTTTGGTACCGTTCGCTAATCAGAATTGGAGTTTCACGTCATTAATTTAATAAACTCCAATTCTGATCGGAGAACATCAAAAGCACATCGATAACTTATGCTGGCAGTTAATGAAAACCTTTGTTAAGAGGATTACCAAGGTAAAACTTCAATTCCGCTAGGAGAATAGCACCAAAACCACCTAAAGAACTAAATCTAAGTTTATTCATCCTTAACTACAAAACTTGTCTTCTACATTCAATCTTACATCATAGGAACAAAAAAAGATTTAGATGCTATGATCAATAGAATAATTCCAGGGAAAAATAGTCTACTGAAGAGAAGGAAACAGTAAACATATAAATATGGAAGAAGAGAGAGATGAAAATATAATCAGAACTCAGTTTTTGAAGTCATTTATCGTTTTTCTCACTGGTTATATACTATGTCTACATAGAGTAGCATAAGATCCATATATATACATACACAAACATTGGTCCTCGTAGATAATTGCAACTCCCAAAGTAGAAGATGAAAACTAGAATACTGAAAACACCAACTTCTAGAATTGCTCCTCCTCAAAGAACAGACATAGTGGCAAAAAGGTTTTGGAGTATCCTCCATTTTCATTTTGCAAGTGACACAAATTTCAAAATAATCAATGAAAAAATAATGAATATCGAGCCCCACCGATCACAATTTTTTCTCAGTAACCAAATAGCAAATTTCAGATTTTTACCTACAACGAATTGGATAATGATGTGAACGATGCAATACGACAAACCACCTACGAGTCGGTCAAAACGTCGATATAATAATGGATTTCAGGACAGTGATCAAAAGAAAATTCAGAGGTGTTACATTTGTATTAAAACGAACGAGTCTTATCATCAGGAAATCAACAACAATGAAGAAAGAGAAAAAGAATATATAAATTTATGGGCATAGATTTGAGATCAGAATGAGAAAGTGAAGCTTACGAGTTTGAAATCCACAGAAGGCGATGCGAGGAAGGTGGTGATGGTTTCAATGTCCGAATTGGACCATTCCACCACAACTACAAAATGTGTTCTTTATATATTTTATCTTGTTTTAAAATGCATGTATTTGGGTTCGTTTATTTCTAAAGTTGTTTCTATTTCGCAACTTTTATGAATGCTCTGTTAGTGTCGTGTCTTATCTTTCTATCTCATTGTCGTGATAGAATTATTGTAACGTAAAAAAATGAAATTGAAAATAATTCTCAAGTTTATGTTATTATATTTATAGAAAAAGTTCGTCTATTTTAAATTGAAAAAAATTAATTTTATGTTGGGTCGGATCCAAAATAAATTTTAGAATATGAACAAGTAGTTTTAATTTAAATAAAACTTGAATATAAGTTAAATAAAAAAATATAAAAAATCTCTATTCTTAAATACAATAACAATAATAAAAACTTTATGAGATGGACTATATGAAGTTCAATTAAATATTAATTATAAACAGCGTTATCAGAATCGATCGATCATGGAGTCGATTAATTTTTATTAGATGTGGCTTAAACAACTAGTTTTGTTAGATTAATTTTGATTCAAAAAAATTCTTTATTGTGTCTAATTGCTTACTTTAATTGATTTTATGTGGTAGAAGTTTGGTTTTCTTTGGATAAATTTATTTTGTTTTCATGATGGGATTTATTGAGCTTGAGTGGTTCTTAGTTACTAGTTTTGGGATGAAAGGAAGAGATTTACAAGGTATTTTTGAATTTTGCTTAGTTGACAATGAAGGGTTGCTTAGTGATGAACCATGGTAGTAAACGATGATTCACACACTAGCTAGAGAAAGAAAAATGGTGTTATAATATAAAGGGTGCACCATAATGTTGTGGAGATAAAATTAATTTAATGGTTATTATTTGAGTTGCATTATAAACCACTAAATAAATTTATGCATTGTAGTTAGTCTCTATTTTTAATCATAATTTGTTTAATAAAAATTATTTATTTTTATAATAATTATTTAAAAATTATATTTAACATATCTCTAATTAATTAACAAAATATATCAAAGTGAACTAAATAAAATAATATCAAAATCACATTTTAAATAAAATTAATATGACATAAATCAATATTTATTAAACTCACTTTTAATCAACATAAAATATTTATAAAAAATGAGAAATCAAATCATTTAAAAAAATATTTGTTATTTTATTATTCATTTTCTTAAAATTTAATGATTGCTATACATAAGTAATATTAATCATTAAATTTTAAGAAAATAAATAATTAAGATAAAAATTAATTTTTTTTAAATAACTTCATCTATCACTTTATAAATTATAGTAATTTAAAATCAAGTTTATAAACATTAATTTATTGTTACACACATTAAGTCTATCAAAATTTTGATGAGAACTAATATATAAATAAGGTGCCTTGTAAATAATTATTAAAAATATTTTATTCTAAAAAAATAAAATAAAAGACTTACACTTTTTCTGAATAAAGAGAGAAATGAAATTGAGAGAAATGTAGAGAAAAAAAATTAAAAAAATAAATAGATTTTTAGAGTATTTAAATTGAGAGATATAGGTGAGAAGTATAAGAGAAAAAAATTAATTTTTCTTTTTATTCATTTGGTTGAATAGAAAAGTAAA
>JAMLFT010001590.1:0-29879 GCA_026544285.1 Pachyrhizus erosus
AAAAATTAAATTATGTTATATTTTTATATAACTAAAATTTTCTTCATCGAGAATAATTTGTATTGAAAAATAAATAATGTTTTATTTTTGTATAATTAAAGATTTTTTAAATCGGAAAAGTTGTATGCTAACTCCCTCAGGAATATTTTTGCAGGAAGATGGAATAAAAATGATTCCTTAAAAAATATAATTTTTTACAAATATTTTTTCTTAAAATACATACCAAACACGAAAAACTAAGCTTTCCAATTTATGATTCCTGAAAAAATAAAATATTTTCCTATACCAAACGCCCCATCCATCAACTCTTTTAAAATTTTAATAGGAAAACATTTTAACTTTACAATATGTTAATACAATTATATATCTTAAATTGTGTTTATTTTTGTAGTTCCCGTGAATGTTTTCTGAATTTATTCCTAATTGAACCGATCATACGTACTTATGAGATTTTTTAATGGCAAGAGTTATTGATTTATACACATAAAAATTAAAATAAAATAATTTGATTTAGTATTTCAAATAATAAATTTACAAAATTATATTTTTCCAGAAGTAATAAGAGTTTATCTAAAAAAGGAGTAGTATTTGAGAATGGACCACGTTACATAATGTCAAACCCAATATTGCCTCATAAACTTTTGTCAACAAGGCCCAGTAAATGGTCAAATTTAAAATACCTTGCGCTGCACGCACAAAAAAAAAAAAAAAAAAAAAAAAAAAAGAAGAAGCAAAAGCTAGGGTTTCTGACAGAGGCGAGTGATATATAATGTGCCTCCTTACTCGGTTCTTCGATTACACCGGAGAGAGAGAGGGAGAGGGAGATGGTGTCTCTGAAACTTCAAAAGCGGCTTGCCGCTAGCGTCCTCAAGTGTGGCAAAGGCAAGGTTTGGCTTGACCCTAATGAGGTCAATGAAATCTCCATGGCCAATTCTCGTACGCACTCTCAATCTATCTCTGTTCACTTCTCATTAGCTTCTTTTCAGTGAATTATTGTTCTCTCAATTTAATGTTACGTCATTTTTATTTCAATAGATAAATTTATTACTGTACATGATATTGAAGTTTCTGATGTGTTTTTCCCCCAACATCGGTGGTGCAAGGCTATTCATATCATATGTTATATTGTTTGTTTTATAATTTTTGGCAATTGGCTTCATAGTTTAGTGCGCTTCGTTTTTTAGGCCAAAACATAAGGAAGTTGGTTAAGGATGGCTTCATTATCAGGAAGCCAACTAAGATTCATTCCCGCTCCCGTGCTCGCCGAATGAAGGAGGCCAAGAGGAAGGGACGCCACTCTGGATATGGTATTTAACTACTTTTTTTTTTTTAAGATTAAGTGTGTTTATGCAATTGCAAATGAATCGGTGGTCTTAAACATTTACACCTACGGTTAAATTGAGTTGCATTTCAATTGGAAAGACTAAAGTAATAAATGTTCTATGCTAATAGTTTAGGCTGAACAAGCTATTTTAGATTAGTAGGGACTAAAAAATGGATATGAGATTGAAAGATTGAAATTGTGTTTTGCTATCACTTTATTCCCTAGAATTAGCAAAATTAAAAAATAGTCCCCAATTGTAATCCATTACTTGTTTTAGTTCAAAAATACATACAATGTGTGTGTGACAAGTAATAATATTAACATATGTGATGGCAGTGAGTGACTAAATTTAGGGTCTTGTATGAAATGAATAAAAAGTTTTAGGGACTTTTATTGAAATCTAAGAACTAAAGTGATAGAGAATCACAAATTCAGGAACTAAATTGACCATTTAATTGCTATGTGGGTATCGTGACATGAATTTCTATTTGGTCCTAGACACTAGCAAAAAGCGTTAACAGTTTTTACCGAAATACAAATTAATAGGTAAGCGTAAGGGTACAAGAGAGGCAAGGCTCCCCACCAAAATTCTTTGGATGAGGAGGATGCGTGTTCTCAGACGATTGCTTCGCAAGTACAGGGAAGCAAAGAAGATTGACAAGCATATGTACCATGATATGTACATGAAGGTAAAGGGTAATGTGTTCAAGAACAAGAGAGTCTTGATGGAGAGCATACACAAGTCGAAGGCTGAGAAGGCAAGAGAGAAGACTTTATCTGACCAGTTTGAGGCCAAACGTGCAAAGAACAAGGCAAGCAGGGAAAGGAAAATTGCTAGGAGAGAAGAGCGTTTGGCTCAAGTGAGTTCTTTAATGTTTTGAGAATCAATGTGTTCATCAATATATAGATGAATTTGTATTTGCATAGTCGCTCTGCTTGGCAATTTACATCAATAAGAAGAATTGTTGCTGAAGTTAGTATTGAGTAATTTGACTCATTCTCTCTTAAATGTGTAGGGTCCAGGAGAGAAGCTGTCAGCAGCCCCAAGTGCTCCATCTGCAACAGCATCTCAGTCAGCCCAGTGAGTATTATGATTCATGCGTGTGCTTAAATAACTTATTTTATTTGGTGGCCATGTTGTGATCTAATTGAATAAATCTGCTTTGTGCAGAGCATCAAAGAAATCAAAGAAGTGACATTTTTGGAAATTGGAAGGAATGTGGTTCGCATCTTCAGTTACGTGTGGCTAATGTATTTTTGACGGATTCTCTTGTTTTCTTAGATCGTGTTAGTTTTATTTGTACATCTCCAATTTGTATTATGTTTATTTGTTTATGCGAAGACGGAGTTGCACCTGGCTTCGAATTCGAAATACTTGCCTGTTATTTTTATTTTTTCAAATATGAAGTTTCTTGTCTTAATTCAAAGCATTCTTGCTTTCCTCGTAATAATTTCTCCATGAAATTATACCATATACAATTTTGGCGTATCCAGACCTTTGATTTTCTCTGATGAGCTTTTTACTGATGAAGACGACAGACGTTTGGATCACTTGTGCGCTTTCATGAGCGACTTCAGAAAGTTACTCTCGAAAGGGTAACATTATGTCCAATCCAGATCGTTCATTTTTATTTCTCACTCACTCTTTTACTAATCCACGAGGAGTTATAAACTCCTTTTTTTATACCATATGCAATACTTGCGTATTATTTTTCTTTTTTCAGTTATAAAGTAAATATGAACATTAACTTATTTGCCCCTAAAAATGGGTTTAACTTAATTCTAGAGAAATAATTACTTGTTCTTCCAAAATACTATTAGGCAACTGAAAGGAACAAACTTTTTTCGAAACAACTAAATTAAGTATCAGGAAAGATTTTAAAAAGTCTTGCATTATGTCCCTGTATACAACCCCTCACTCAAAAAAAGAATTGAGTTATGACACAGAAATCAAATCCTCGTGTAATTATTCGTTATTAGGTTATGATTGAACCTGTGACGAGTGTTTTGGTACCAATTGTGTATTTGTTTTATAATTTGTGGAATCCATAGGGTTACTAAGATCCAGGTCAAATCATACTCTTAATTGGTTGTTAAGGTTGATTGCTTTTTAGAGGATTATGGTAGAATCTCTATCTTGTGCATATCCTGTTAAATCCATCGACCTCCTTCGAGTGAGGGCAATAGGGTTGCGGATTTCTTGGTCAAATTTTTCTGTTGTGCAAATTTGCAATTGGATTTGCTGTATTTTGTACTCTAACTCCCGTTACATATTTTTTTTTTAAAAAATTATCGTTTTATAATATGAAATTGGGTTAAATATATACTTTTAGTCAGAGTAAATATATAAAATTTTGCTAATCTGATCCTTATTTTCATAAAAAAAAAAAAGACTAAAACTAATCAAATCCAATAAAAATTGTTTTTTTAAAAAAGTTCTTTTTTACTGAATTGGGATCAAATTTTAAATTTGATTTTGAAAAACTTATATATATATGTATATATTTCTATTTATAAATTTATGATACTACTCATTTTTATTTTTATTTTTATATAAATTATACTTATATATGGGAAACAAATTTAATTAAAGATAACTTTGAGTAAAGTTACGTAAATATAACTATCAAGTTGTGTAAACTTGTTTTTAATAATATATATTTGAAGAATTATTTTACTATTAGCTATATAAATATATACTGGTTTATAAATGAGGCATTTGTTATTTTAAATTATTTTTTATTATCTATATTATATATCTTATTATTTATTTGATACTTATTCTAAAAATAAAAATAAAAGTAGATTAAATCTAGTTCAATTCAGATCGTTCTAGATTGGATCAAATTGAATTTAAATTTTAAATCAAATTGATTGGATTATGAATTCAGTAAATCAAAGTGATCAAATTGAATAGTTTTTATTTTTTATCTTTAAAACCGATCTATTTTAATCCGTGAATGCTCCTAACTCAAAGGAGATGAACTATTGTGAAAGCTAAGAATCACACTTCATACTTTTTAAAAAAAATATGGATTAGAAGATGATTTTTTTTTTTTTTTTGAGGAACTAAAAATAGAATTTTGTATATTTGGAAGATCTTTTGCTGCAAAGCAGTTTTTTGAACTATCTTTCAAGTTGGGTGTTCATAACCCTCACAATCCAACTCGAGGGGGAGTAATAGAGTAGCAACAGCAGAAGTTTGTTGGCAAGATAAGAGATGAGATAAACCTTGTGATCATGTATTTGAATTTTTGTTTTTCTGTTGCGTATAGGATAAAGTCTTATCTGGAGATTTAATTTGTTTTTTTGTTATTATCAGATTGTATTTGCTGGTTGCCTATTTATTAGAGGCATCGTGCATATTTAAATGAATGAATCAATACACATTCTATATACAGATTTTATTAGACTCCCTAACAACTCGCTGCTGAAAATGAAATAATAATCTATTATCATAATGAGTTTTCATTTTCTACCAAAAAATTTATGGGTATAACAAGTGATATAGGTATAAGAAGTTTTGATTGGATATTCAAAATCATTAGATGTTCCAATAATATTGTTGAAAAATTATAATGAATTTTAATCATTCCCGTGATTATGTACCATATAAAATCATTACGTGTTGCATGTACCTCTCACTCATGCAAGCGGCTGATCATTTAGCGTGTTTAGCTTTCTCTTTCACTGAAACGTACTGAATTGATTAATAATATAATTTATATGTTTAACATTTTTATTAAACTTATCAACAAATTCTTATATTATTTTATCTATTCTCCTAAAACACATTACATGTACGGGAAATAAAAATGGTAGCGAACATAAGAGATTTATTTAACTATAGAAAGGTTATTAAACGCCCTTTTTGCCTCTCCTTCCCTTCTTTATGCCCGACACAGATTCATCGCCTAAGCAAAGACAGAACTAAGTAAAAATTAATAAGTCTATTAATACAAATTTACAATCCAGAAATAATTGAAAATATAATACAACGACAGTAAATAAAAATCTCCCCTTTATTTGGATCAGTAAATTTCTGCAATTCATTGTCTTTTTACAAATTTGGAAGAGCTCTCCCCTCACGAATATCAACCGAGGAAGCCAAAATTATTGGTTATTGGATTGCCATTTGTCAATCCAATCAACGGGTGTGGCTAAAAATTACTACCTCAATGTAGCCGATGATGAAACAAGGAGTTACTAGAACAAAACATTACAAGCCAGTCAATCAGATGGTCCAAGCATTTTCTCAGGTACCACAAGCTTCTCGAAATCTTCAGAGCTGAGCACTCCGAGTTTCAACGCAGCTTCCTAAACAACCATTTCAATTTTGATATTTAGCCAAAAATTATTGGACATCCACGAAAAGCACAGAAATTAAGGAATCAATTCATTCATATAAAAATCACAACTAGAAATGACAGAACCAATACAAGAGTTGAAATGGTTCTGCAAAGAATATGCTTCTTAAATTTAATTTGTTAAGAAATAATGTATGCTAGTATAATTTTTTTTAATCCGGATATCCATAGATTGAAAGCTAAAGACAAATCCCTTAAGATACGGAGATCCATTTAAGAAGTTGATATCTTCCAATAAATATTTTTTCATATGCATGGACCAAGAATTCAAATCCATGATTATATGGTTAAGAGACAAGGTTATTTACTAACCATCTTACATTATGTTGGTAGTATAATTTATTTTAATATTCAAAAAGAGAGGTCATAATAATCAAGACAAACAGAAAAGAAGTATCACAAGGCATCATTACCTTGAGAGTGGTCCCCTCTTTGTGGGCTGTCTTGGCAACTGCTGCTGCCTTGTCATAACCAATTTTCTGGAACACACAAATTAATTTCAGTTTCAAAAGAATGTGAAAATTTGGAAGTTACAGGAGTAGTCAAGAAGAAACTTACTGGGTTTAAGGATGTGACAAGCATCAGTGACTGCAAGGTCAATAAAAAGTGAAACATAGTAAATTAGCATAGGCATGTAAATCTAACATTTGGCATCATATGAATTAGTTTCAAATAAGTTGACAACTCACCTCATGCAGCAATTTTGAAATTCTTTCCCTATTAGCTTGAATACCTCTCACACAATTCTTTTCAAAGGAAGCGGATGAATCTCCAAGCAGTCTCAGTGACTATCAGAATCAACATAATGATTAAACATCTCAGTACATCTTTAGGTAATGCTGTAGGATATATTATTTCATACTGCAAAATTTTGGAATAACATAAACGACTACGTGGTGTCCTTATATTTACACACACACACACCCCAGCCTTGTATCTTCTTTTTTCTGGGGAATCATATACCATGTCATCAGCGTAGAAAAAAAGAGTCATAAAACATGATGGTATCTAAAGTATCTTCCATCCCCATTTCCTATTTTACTGACATAGCAAAGAGCATCTAAATTTCCAGTCAAGCCCACCTGACTTGTATCATAAATTTTCTGATCTCAAACTGACAGATGAACAATATAGAAATTAACTTCTGCTTCCATATACCAAGCTTAGTGCTGCTTGAAAAATCTTGGTTTCTATGCACTGTGTGTGCTTGGACCAGTTCAAAAGTTCAAGTGTAAGTATACTGAAAAGAATTCAGTTTCCTTTTCATAATATCATTCTAAGAGCCAAAAGTAATCTATAAATAAGCTTTTATCTGTTCTGATCTCGCAAAAAAAATTGAACCAAATTCACAGCTACTCAGAAGTTCATGTAATTGATAAATTAGAAATAACATAACACGAAAGTAACATATAAAGCATACATGCAAGAGAGAACTAGCAATCATTGGCTTGAACACATTGAGCTCAAAATGACCATTTGATCCACCCACTGTAACTGCAACATGGTTTCCCATGACCTGAAAGTCATGAATCATGACACCAATTCAGAAAATTCCAATCACCATAAAATTCAAAGTATTCCATAAATCATAACTTCAAAGTATTTTAATAAAATGAAGTGAATTGATATCTACCTGTGCACACACCATTGTCAAAGCCTCACACTGCGTAGGGTTAACCTTTCCCTGAAACAGAATACGGTTGTGGCTTAGAGTCAAATTCCAATTGTAAGACAAATAAAATAATGAAGTATAGCAAGTAACGAGAAAACAGCTGGTTTGTGTAACAAATTTAAATCCAGTCAGAACGAGGATCTTACAGGCATAATACTGCTTCCTGGTTCGTTTTCAGGAAGAATGAGTTCACCAAGACCGCATCGTGGACCACTATGAAAGGATAGTATTAAGAAAACCCATAAAAGAATATGAATAATTTTCTATTGAACATAAAAAAGCAATTCGTCAATCAGTGTCATCTAACTAGCAACCTACCTTCCTAATAACCGTATATCATTAGCAATCTTCATCAAAGAAGCTGCAATAGTGTTAAGGGCTCCACTAGTTTCAACAAAAGCATCATGGGCAGCCTGCAAAAGGAGAATATTAACACACTGCAAGCCGATGTTTCGCTGCATGTGAAGCAAGTTCAATGAAAGAAGCTGATCTTATGAAATAACAAATGACACATTAAACACAAGGCAAAAAAAGTTATAGTAACAAACCAAGGCCTCAAACTTATTTTCTGCCGTAATAAAAGGCAGATTTGTTTCCTCAGCTACTGCTGCTGCTATCTTGGAATCAAACCTGAATTTCATTCAGAAAGTTATCACTGTTTATCCAAATTTATTTCTTTAAAAATTGAACCACATATTTTCTTCAGCCTAAAACAGCAGGCCTGTGCTATTTATTTTCATAATAAAACAAACTCATCCATAAGGTCGGCACATCAAATATCTAAATTTTAACAATTACATCCATAATAAATTAAAATCAAGAGAAATGCTAGCAACATATTTTGTAACACACTCTTCTAAATACACTTCTACTATTGGCTAAAATTTATTGAAAATTACAAATTTTTGTGAATCCCACATCTCATATATTGACTCTCTCTTTTGATTCTGTAGTTTTCAATAAATTTCAACTAATAGTGAAGTGTGTTAGAAAGAGTATGTTGCTAGCACTACTCTAAAATCAATGGTGGAAAGTGTGCATGCACATCAGTCCAGGCAATGTCCATTGTTCGTATTGAATGATAGTAAGAAAAAAGACCATGCTTGATGAAAATCTCATATCAAATGGAATAATATGCCAAACAGAATGAAAAGGAAAATTGCTATTAAATTTATTTTGGAAGACATCAAATAGCAACTTACAAAAATAAAACAACACACTGAAATGTTACAAAAATAAAATATAAGAACCACCACTTAGCCATCAAAAAGCATACATACCCCTTCTTTGTATTCAATCCAGTCCCTACAGCTGTACCACCTTGGGCAAGCTGTTCAAGTAAAATCTCTACTCAGTCAGAACTCCAAAAGAAAATACTGAAGAACAAGCAGTTATCTTTTGTATTTGAATGTCTAACCTGATACATGCGTGGCAAAGTGCCAATTACTCGATCTATACCGTACTTCACCTGCAGATAAAGGAAAAAGTAACAAGAAATCACTCCCCACGAACTGTCAGGATTTTACAATGCCACATCAATGATAGTGAAAATATAAAACAGCACAAGCCAAAGGTAAGCAAGCTTACTTGTGTAGTATACCCACTAAATTCTTGTCCAAGAGTTAAAGGTGTTGCATCTTGAGTATGAGTGCGTCCAATCTTGACAATATCTTTGAATTCAATTGACTGGTATTTTTTAAAAAGAGGTAAAAAATAAATTAAAACTGATAAAACAAAAATAATGATAAAATCCATTCAAAGAAAATCAATTACAAAGTCAAATGCTTTCAGTTTATAAAATTCCATCTTAAAGGCTCCATATTTTATCAAAGTTAAAAGGTTCCTAACATGTTCTCCGTCATAATAACTTCATTAGATATTTCCAAATGCAAATTGCATACGGGGTAACCCAAAAAGAAAATTGAGATAAAGAGCCAAGGGAGCCCTGTGTTGACAGTAATAGTACTGGTAAAATGGCCAGAAGCCCAGAACTATAAGATAATCATATAAAGACTGAAGAATATATCAATTCAATAGAATTCTTACATTTATATCACAGATTTCAATGTAGCATGGAAAAAATAAGTCAGGTCTAAAGCAAATCATTCAAAATCCTCATCCTCTCTAACCAGGATTACATCAATACAAAATGGCAGGAGGTGGACTTTAATCTATCCAGCATACTGTAACTAGTCTAAAAGTAAGAACTAGAATTCAAACCTTTGAGTTTAGTGTACCATGTAAGGTTTTCAGACTGGGGATTAGTCTTGAGTTTATTTCCATTGCAGCTGCAATGTGCATTACCTGGAAAGAAGTAAACAAATACAGATTAGAAAGAAATCAATATTTTAAACAATATCAGAACAATTGGTAAGCAAAGTATAAGAAACAGTTTATCAGGAATTGCACTACATGGATAGGGAGCTAATTCAACAAGAAAATTGGGAATATATCATTACAAGAGGCTTACAGTTGGGAATGTATCATTAGAAGACTGCGATCTATTGACATGGTCATTTGGATGCACAAACTTCTCGCCACGCTTATGGCCAAGAATCTCTGCAGCTCGGTTTGCAATAACCTGAAAAGTTCAAGAAAAAAAAATCTTATTTTCAAGAGGTCACTGTAGTGTGAGTGTGATTGGACAAAGGGGTTATGTAAGTCAGAGTATCCGCACAGTCTGGACAAAAACAGAAATTGGGAACCTAATACTTCAGAAATATTCCTTGGAAAAAAACAAAATGAATTCTCAAGTCTTAAATACAACTATGTACTATCTACATCTATATAAAACACAATGATAATGAATATTTATTATCACGAGTAACTAATTTGATTGGTGCAGCTAACAAGTAATCGTAGGAAGCACTAACCTCGTTAGCATTCATGTTACTTTGAGTGCCACTACCAGTTTGCCATACAACGAGAGGAAAATGGTCGTTGAGTTTTCCCTCGGCTACCTCTTGTGCTGCTTGCATTATCGCTTTACCAACGTTGGGATCAAGACCATACTCCATGTTGACCTGCATTAAAACAACAAATTGCTGAATTAAAAGGCAACTTAGAATGAAATCCAGGACCAAAATACCTAATACAACAAGCTAGAAAATGATTATAGTGCAAGCAGAAGAAGTGGAAACAGTAATGGAACCTTAGCAGCACATTTCTTCAAGACGCCAAAAGCGCGAATGATGGGTTCGGGCATGCGTTCACGGGGGCCACCGATATCGAAGTTCTGCAACGATCTTTGCGTCTGTGCTCCCCATAATCTAACAGTTCAGAAACACAACAGAATCAGATAAGAAATAGTTAAAAAAGAGGGAATGGAAAAGGAGGCAGAAAGGAAAAGGAAAACGAACTTGTCGGAGGGAACTTGAATGGGTCCAAAGGTATCTCTTTCTTCCCTGAAGGAAGAGGAGTAGGATCTGGAAGAGGAAGCAAAACGCAAGGCGAGGAGTGTCGTTGAGTTGGATCCAGCTGATAAACGACGCGACAGGACATACAACGCCATTGTTCAATTTGAGTTAGTGGGTGGGATGGCGGAGGGACACACCGGAGAAACAAAGTAGTCTGACCAATACAAAACTGCCAAAATAAAAAGGGGGGAATGCATGTAGCCAATAAGGATACGCGATGCCGCAGTCTTCTTGGAAGTTGGAATAGAAATTAATAGAATAAACACCAAAGCAGATTTCAATTTTTCGTTCGTGTCCATCACAAGCAAGATAATGGGCCAATTTTATTTTTTTTTTGGTTTCCAAGGCCAGTTAGTTGGATTCGGTAGCCTTAGGCTGAAAAGGTCCAACAGTATTAAAATAATGGTATTGCAATTCTCACCTTTTTCTTTTAATGCTCTTTCCACCCCCATTCTTTTATAAAAATAAAGAAAAAGACATTGTTGTCCTTTCCATATTTCCAACACCTCCTCAACCTCCTTCATTTTGTTCACTCATAGCTTTTTGCTCACCCTCTTCTGCCTCCCACAACTCTCTCCCTTCACTAATAACCTCTTTTCCCATCAAACTTAACCTCACCATCCTTCATCATTTTTGTTGTAGCCTTGTGTCACTATGTTTGTTTTTCATCTTTATTATGTTTATTCACATTCATGTGTTTTTTTTCGTCTTCAACATTGGTGAGTTATTCAATGAGTGAATCTATTAGATTGAGAGACATAAAGGAATCTCAATTTTGTTATGTACCTAAACTTAGATTCATAGTAGAATCATGATTCTACTATGTATTTAAACTAATTACATAACAAAAATCTGATTTTGTTGCATATTTAAACTATATATTTGATTATATGTCATTATATGTCAACTTTTTTATATATTTGATTCATATATATAACAAAATCACGATTTTGTTATGTATTTGGATAAATTTTATTTAATTAATAAATTAATTACATGATATTTAAATTATGTTTTTGTGATATGTCATTGATTGTTTTATCAAATTTTATGTTAATCGTTGTTTGATTGTAGGATTTGCATTATGGATCCAAGTTAGAATACATCTATATCTTATGAAGCTAATATCCCAAGTGTTTAGGGGAATGTGATCGAAGCAAGTAAGGATGCTTTTGAGCATCCGATAAAAGCAATTGATAGTGTTTTGAAAGTTTGTTAGAAAAAAATGAGAATCGTGTGATTAAGACATTGAATATGAACCCTCAATCTAATTATAGTGAATTCTTCTACCATTACAAAGGTATATTGAATAAGTAATTGTTAGTTGTTGACATTTTATTTGATGTTTTTTATGTATGTGTTGTCCAACTAATAAAAGATTATTGGATTCAAGATTTTGCATAATGTGAAGATTTGTTGAAGTGGACTTGATGAATTGCAAAAAATTTTGGATTTGTTATTATCATATAAAGGCTGAAAATAGGATAGAGGAAGTCATTTATGTTATTGTCTTGTGAAAGAGGAGGAAAGTATAAATCATACAAGAGGGGTTAACTCATAAGTCTACTAAAATAAAATAAAAATGTGAATGTCCCTTTATATTGTAAGATAGGTTTATGAAGGACATCAAATGGAGAATGATTGTATTTTTTTATTTCATAAACACAAAGTATCTAAAAACTTTGTTGGTTCATGCATATGTTAAACATTGACGTAATGAAGAAAAAACTTTGCTAGATGAAATGACAAAAAAAACATGGTAAAATTTAATCAGATTGTGTTGATAATCAAAATCCAAGATGAGGACAATGTCAACGCCATCAAAATCATATATAATGCAAGACAAAATATATTGTTGTCAATAAAGGGGTCCCAAAACTGAAGTGCAACATCTAATAAAGTTGATGAAAAGTGATAAATATATCTATTAATATAGAAAGACAAACACTAAAGATGTTGTTAGAGATATATTATGGTCACATCCAAATTCTACCAAACTTTTAAATGCATTTTTCACTGTGTTGATTATTGATAATACCTATAAGACAAATAAATATATGCTTCTATTATTGGAGAATGTTGGTGTTACTTCAATTGAGATGACTTTTTTTGTGGTGTTTACTTATTTGGAATATGAGCAAACAAGTAACATCGTGTGTCCATCATCTAAGGTGAAAATAATGTTTGAAAAAGATTATATCTTGCCCTTAAGTTGTTGACATTGAAAATGATTTTGCTTTGATGAATGTATTACAAGTTGTCTTTCCAAGTTCAACTAACCTATTACATTAATTTCATATTGTTAAATTTTTTAAAGCAAAATGTAAAATGCATATAAGTCCAACGAAAGATTGCAACAAGGTGTTGGTTTAAGATGCATGTAAGTGAATTAATTAACTTATCAATGTTAGTGATATATCATAAACATTATTACTTAAAAATAATAATTAATTAAAAAAATCAAACTTTGAAGGACTTACATGCATCTTGATAATATTAGTAATTATAAAAGCAAATGGAAGAAACATGCAATTTGATATTAAAGGTGTGAGCGTGATTGTCCTATAATCACTTTGTGAACAAGACATGTAAGTCACATTGGTTTTTTCTTTTTAGGTAACCATAATTTTACTTAATAATACTAAGCATTGCTTTAGAAGGCAATGAAAAAGATGATTATGGACCATGTAAACATAAAAAGTTGGATCTTAGGCCTCACAGTGTGTAAATCTTAGAGCTTGGAATTGTTGGAGAAGGAAAAACATTAAACATAATTGTATTTTAAAAAAAATTATGAGCAGAGTTAAAAAATAATGTAGAAAACCATAAAATGACATGTAGGATTGCAATGGAGCTTTCTATAGTAATCAATGGTGGAAATACAGTTATATTAAGTTAAGTTTAACTTAATAAGCTCAAGTTTATGTTTTAAGATTAGTTTACCTGCCAAATATAGGTTATTTTATGGATTGATTTGATATTATTAGAAATTTATCTTTTTGTGAAAGTTTTTGTTTTATAATAATGGTTTTTTTAAATAAGTTAAAAAATTTATCTCTATATAAGTTAGTGAATCTAAACTCACATGTAAATGAGAAAGTTAGGAGGCATTTGAGATATCACTTGTGAGTCAAATTTTAAATAAACTCTCATTATGATGCAACAAGGAGTTACTATTACTTATCTTATATATCATTTAGTGGAAAGGACTAAATCCTTTGTGCAACTTCAATGGTGTGTGATTTTCAAGCATACCTCCAGAGAGGGTAAGATTGGATGACCCAAAATATATCTTAACACGAAACTTAACTCAACCTTTGATGATCACGTGCTACAAATCTCATGTAATGAATCTAACTTATGCATCAGTGGTTTTCTTTTAAAGAAATTGTTAGGTTTTCTTTTTGTTTTCTTTTATCTTTTGATGTATAAAAAAAATTTAAATGAGTAAGGGTGTGTTTGTTTTTTCGTTTCAACCACATCTAGTGGATGTTTCACACTTCTCAAGACCAAAACACAAAAGAAAGTGATATGATGAATTGACATTTGGTTAGATTTAATAGAAAAATAAATACACATTAAATTAGTAGGCTAAATCTTTTAAATAAACTAACAAACATATAATCTTAAAATAATAATAATAACATAAAATTATTATTGTCATTATTTATTACATTATTTAAATAAGTTAGTTTGCTATATTTAAAAGGTATCTTGATTAGCTTGAAACCTAATCATTTTAATTAAGTAAAGGTTAAATTACTCCATAAATCCTTAAGTTATTTGATAATTTTTAATGAAGTCTTTGAACCATTTTTTTTCAATTGGATCTTTGAACTTATATTTATTTTTTAATTGAATCTTTCTGTCTAAGTATCATTAATTAATTGTCTAAATTAGTTATGCGAGTTTACATCAACAAGATTTTTGTAGTGTGAAACTTTGAATAACTTGTGAAAAAATAATTAGGTTGAGTGGGTCTACAAAGATGAGAATATTGATTAAAGAACTTAGTTGAAATTATTGGATCACAAATATAAAATATTAGTCTTGAGATATAAGAATAGTGTAGACCTACAAAGATAATAAGATTGAATTTAGAAATTAATTAAATCCATATGGTTAGTTTTTCATAACAATAATTAAATAAAAGTAGTCAATTAAAAATATATATGAAATCCATGATTTAATTAAAAAATTCAAAACCTAATTAAAAACTATCAAATAATTTAAAATCTTGTGAAATAATTTAACCTTAAACAAAATTTTAAAGACATTTTGAATTAACTTATATATATTAATATAAAATCTTTCCAACTATTATCACATATCACCATTTTATATAATATATTTTTTTTTCAATTTCTCTTACTGTGTGCATTACATAGGTTTTCTCTAATTTATTAAATAAACCAACCTAACATAAATTTTATATGACCTATGTTTATGTTTAATCGTACCAATAATATTGATAATTTTAAAGCAAAATTAATTTAGCATTAAAACTAGTTTTGTTGTTCAACTATAAAACAACAATGCTTTTGTAGTTGAAAAAATATTGACAAATAATTTATTGTTATATTATTACTATTAATATTTACATAGGTTAATAATTGTATATTTAAAATTAGTTTTTAAAACAATCAAAATATTTCCTTTTAAATAAAAGTTTTCAAACATAAATTATTATTTGAACTTGTCCAAAATTAATTTTAGAAAAAAAAAAGTTTGAACAAAATCTAATCCAAATACTCAATTTGGAGGTGCATTGATATATGTTTTAAGGATTTAACTTGAATAATGTATAAGTTGTATACAAAGAGAGTAGTTAAGATGGTATCAACACATTCTTTAAAAAAAATTAGTATTTTTTATTAATTAAAAATTATTAAAATATAAAATTACAAGTTAAACTTGTTAGATAAAAAAGAAGACTATTTTTTAAAATTTTAATAAATTTAAGTTAGTCATAAAAAAAAATTTAAAAGTATTAACAAAGTTTTTTTTATTTTTATTTAAAGATAAACATAATCAAGATTCATCACATTTTTTTGATTCAACTTAATTCAAAATTGGTTTGGATGGATTTGAATTTTAAAAATTAGACCTAATATAATTTGAAAATAACTTTGGATTATATCCTAAGTTATCCCTATATAATCTAAGATTTTATAATATTTTTAAAAGTTTAAATTTTTAAACAAATATATATAATTAATATTTTTATTTAATAAATAATATTTTACATATCTTAATAGTATATTTATAATGATATTATTTATTTTAAAATATATATTATAAAATATATTAAGTTAAGTTTTTTATTATTATTTAATTATACATAATGTTAAGATTAATATATTATAATAATAGATTGAGTTAACTCACTCTTGTTTCTTATCGGAGTTTTGGTTGGTTGAAATTCAAATTTAAAAAACTTATTTTAATCAATTTTCAAATTGGATAAGGATATAAATAAACTTATCTCATGCGCTTATCACTATTGTTATGTTTTACATAATTAATGCATATAAATATTAAGTTCATGTTTCATTTACATGAATGCTCGACACTCCAATACTCCACCATAACAGGAAAAAAAAGAAGAAGGAAACAAATAAGACAAAATTCAAAAGATAGATACAGCTTTAGCTTCTCAAGAGAAGGGCAACGAGCAACAAAGAAATAAGAACATAGACTTTACAAATCAGACCATTTTTGCAATTTTGATCATTGCAGTGGTTTTGAAATTTTTACATCACCTAAAAGCTACTGTGTAAAATGAAAAAATGTCATGGACCCATGGTACAAGCAACGGGCATTATTGCTCCATTATCTGTGTAAATACAAATTACAAAACTTACAAGCATAAACCCCAAAAAAAATAAAAAAGAAATATTATTGCAAAAGCGTTCAACCTAAAAAATTGAAAGAAAAAAAAAGTAAAGAAAAGGGAAAAAAAAAAATCACCCTTTTAACGTTCCAAATAAATAACATGTTACTTTCTACTCCCAGTTTTGCGTTTCATGTCAACTGGAGCTGGATGTCTTGCTGTTCTATGTGAGACACCGTTTGATTGTTTCCTTGAAGGTGAAGGACCAAGAGAAGAATGGATATTATTCTTGCTGCAAAAATTGCAATATAGGGTTAATATCAAAGAGAGAGAGAGAGAGAAAAAACTGTATTAAGTTGTGAGCATGCATGTTTCTTTCATTTTTAGTTTTTGTAAAATGTTTTTTTCCCCAAAAGAACTCTAAAAAAGCTACAGAAAAAAATGACTATTTCAAAATAAATTTGGTGTGTTTGGGTGAATATTTGTAAAATTAGTTTTAAATGAAATTGATTTTTTAGTTATACGATTTATGTTTGAGTTTTTTTATTCTAAAAACAAGTTAATAGGAAATTTTAGTATATATTTTTTTTATTTAATGCAAATGTCACCTAAAATAGTTTTAAGTCAAATAAATTTTAAAACTTGAACTAGCTAGTATTTTAATGCATGCATAAAAAAGAAGCATTATCAAAGAAGACCTTCTTGGCATTAACTACCTCAACACTGGGCCATTTGTTGGCTTTGCGACAGGTTTCCTAGCCTTTGATCCATTACCATTGGCTATGCTGGTAAGTTTGGAATGATTAAATTGCCAAAGTAAGTCAGGTTCCGAGGAATCAGTGGTTGTATCATCAAGATCATCCATGTCATCTGAACCAGCAATGTTAAACTGGTTGCCTCCCATGAACATATTGTAGGATCGTTCTGAGTACATTTTGGAAGAATCTTGGAGATATTTCTGGTAAAAGACCTCGGATAAGTTCCCACTGTCTGCTTCCCAACACCCTAAGATGTTCTCAGTTTTGTTTGCATCTTGCTTGTTTACCATTACTTTATCAACCCACTCTCCTGAACCAGTTTCTTTGTCATCATCCCCATAGTTTTGTCCAGGATTATTCACTGGGGGCCAGGGTGGTGAATTCGTTGACATCTCATCAAAATCATAGCTCTGAGTTCTTTGTCTCAATGGGGTATTACTGTGAAGCTGCAAGATCAATGGTTAAACCATCAGAGTTCAGCCATCAATAGGTAAACTGATTGTTCAGATGCATGCAACTGTTAGGGCTGCAACACGATTTTTAAGGATCCAGCTGTTTTTATTGATAAACATAAATTTGTTCCTACTAAACCATATAAGAAGCTGTATAAATAAAACCCTATTTAGAGGATCTTATTGTATATTTGAATTCTTGACAAACAGGATAATCTTGTTCCAAAATCATACCAGGACTTGTGTTCTAAATAAATCAAACCATTTTGCAAAATTGAGGAAACTGAAATCTTTTAACAAACACAGAAAACAATCAACAAATGAATTATACATACCTCTATGTTGCCTACATCAACCATTGGTTGCCGGGACCCAAGGCAATCATCACTCACAATGTCTGCACCCGCAGCACCCCGTTGGTTTGCATTATAAGGTGATAGCTCACTAGCCATTGTCCTATATTTTCCTGAGCTGCCAGATAAAGAATGGTCTGATTCGCCTTCCTTTCTTGCCAATGCTGCCTTGAGGCTGGCTATCTAAAACCCGAAAAAAAAAAAAAAAACTAGCTTAACTAAAGTGGCAAGACATTCTAAGATTATTATGAAGAGCTACAGTGGTCAAATTTGAATATCAACCTGTTCTTTGAGCTCTTTGACATCTGCCCCATCCTTGTTTACTCGAGCAGCACCAAGTTCAACTGTAGCAACTCTCTCTGCAAATTTTAAGGTGCTAATTGTTTCCCCAATAGCATCGACCTCTGGACTTATGTGAACAAACATTAGTGTCTTGGCCTGTCCTCCTGAAATAAACACAACCAACTTAAGTAGATATTCAAATTGCAGAGAATTGAGTGACTCAGGAATGGAAAAGAATATAGCTGTCTGAAATACAGTTAGAACTACCTTAAAGCAAACTGGCTTCTTAAACCTTACCTAATGAATCTTGGAGTAACTGTGTGAGTTTGCTATTTCTGTAAGGGACATGTTGGTTTTTCTGAGAAAGAGAAGCAACGACATCACCCAAAGCTGAAAGAGATTTGTTAATATGCTGTGCCTCTTTCAGCCTATCTCCTGTGGCCTCAGATTTGTCAACTCTCTCACTTCCTGCCAAGTCAACTAGATGCATGCATCCACGTAGGATAGTTCCAGATGTCAAGTCTCTTCCTTGAACATGAACAGTCAAGCAACTGCCAAATTGATAATTTAAGAAGCCAATGGTTGATTGTTTCATTTAAGAACTATAAAAAAGAGTGGATGATAGGACAACGAAAAGGAAATACCTGTGCGATCGACTACTACGGTCATTAAGGGCTGTTGCTCCGACTGCACGATTCCTTTGGCCCAGGTTCATTAGTTCAATAACATCTTCTGATGACGATACTGGGACCAAGCATGCATCTGGTACACTGAGCCCTCTATGAGAATTACTACGAATTTCTAATGTATAAATGGTCAAGGACAAGCATCATCTGTAAAGGTTGTTTTCATCTCAAGTTTAACTAACCAACGTTAGAAAGAAAGAAATCAAAGCAGAAGTCAATTATATACGTATTCTATAGTTGAGGTAACAGCTAAAAGGATATCTTTTGTTTGATCCATCAGTAACCAATAGATCTCTGACTTGCTCATTATAAATCTCAATCATTTGAACAGACACATCATAGCAAAAAGTGTCTCTTCTTTGATCTGCTGTAAGAAACAAATCACTTAGAGCCCTGTAATTTACACCTTGGCTTTTCTCTGTGATCTCTTTCGGTCCAGTCTACATGTAAAAAACATAAAATAAGAAAAATGTCACCAAAATTTATAGTTTTTTTTGGGAGATAACTAAGTGTAACTTACCATAGTGTAAGTTTTTCCTGATCCTGTTTGGCCATAAGCAAATATGCAAACGTTGTAACCATCAAGAACAGACCTAATGAGTGGCTGCATATCAGAGAAGACCTCCGCTGAACACAAGACAAGAAAAATTTTCAATATTACTAAAATACAGTAATCATGAAGATAACTGAAACGGAAAACCAAACCAACTTTGGGATGCAGACGGCCCAAAGACTTTGTTGAAGTTGAAGGATCTACGCCCTTTCCCATTCTTTGAAGGAATAGTAATTGTGATAGTTCCATCTTCTATATTATTCACTGTGCTTGAATAATTTGGTTGTCCAGATAAGAAGGGTCTTACTCGACAGTACACCCTAATACTTCCTGATAAAACAAAATTAACCATCTTAATTTTGTTTTGGGACAAAATCTTTACAAAGGTGTGAATGGGATATAACTCATATAATAAGCTTATTGCAGCTAGCCAATCAGCAATTTACCCTTAAGATCCTGGACTTGATTGTATAGTTTGCGATTTTCTTCTAGAACTCTATGATATCCAGAAGCAGCATGAGCTAAGCTATGAACGTGCCTGCCTGTAAAGAGAAATGAAAAATCAAAAAAGATGTAGCACCTCATCCGCCAACGATGATACAAATCAGAAAGGAATGAAACAATGCAGAAAAGAACTTAAAATAACTTAATTATAGATTCATAAGCAAAATATTACCTAGATTGGAGAACTCCTCGTGAAACTTCATTTGCAGGAACTGCATACCAGCTTTGGTGGTGTGAATTGTATGCTTTAATTCCTATAAAAAACAAGGATAATAATATTTTACTAATAAATAAAAAACATGCAAAGTTAGAAAGAAAGGAAAATATTATCTTAGCTGCTCCCTACTTGAACATCTCTTTGCTGTTGATCAAAGAGCATTTGCTGCTTCAGAAGTTGTCTTTTTGATTCCTCATCATCAACACGGTTTTTATGGAGGAATCCCTCTTTCTTTGTTACCAAAGGAATCTTGTTATCCATCTAGTCAATCAAAAACTAGATGAGTATAAGCATTTTCAAGTTTCAATATGGTCCTGGAATATGTTAAGCTTGAGGCCAGTATTATTATTACCTTTTTATCTGCCGTAACAAACTTCGATACAGATCCGTTGCTTTGGGACACAGCAACTCTTGAAATTTTTGTCTGGAAGTTTCATGATAAATAAATAACCAAGATAAACAGCTTGTCATAATAATCAACTATAGCAAGAACAAGTTTTTTTTTATTTTCATACAAATGGAATGATATAAAGAACAAAAACTTTCCCACCATCACCTAAAACTAATGACTTGACAATATTAAAAGGTGAAAAGTATTGTACCTGTTCACCCTGGCTTCCAATGCGATGCTCAAACTCCTCTACGACCTTATTCAAGACAGATTCAACCAACTGTTTGATACAGAAGAACAATAAAACTTAAAGCAAGTAATCTCAAAATCCTCTAGCTTTACGAATGACAAGATTGAAATACATGAGTGCAAGACTAGTGCATTAGTTATTTTTATGCATTTAGGATGGGACTGTTAAAATTTAGAATGCATTATTTTTTACAAGGTTTCATTTAACAGTATTATCCAGAAACCAAAAGGGGAGAAGCCCTTAACAATGATTATAAGTACCCCTACAATTATTAATGCATTGTAATGTAGTAGATGGTCAACCCTTACAACATAACAGACTTATACTCCATTTGTCTAAATAAATAGATTTATTTTGTGAAACACAGAACAATATAGCCCCTTACCAATGGAACTTCTTCAGGCTTCTTATCTAATAGTACTGCACGAACAAGCATACTCAAAGAACGAGACCCAGACTGCAAGCGTAAAAATGAGAAAAAAAAATCCATTTAGTTATTCTTTCTGTTCAACTGGACAAATCCAGAGAACAGACAAATGCCAAAGATAAAGCTTACCAACCATTTTATTAGACTCAATATCAGAGGTAAGGGCAGTCATGGATTTTTCATTGATGGACGAGTTCCTTGACAAGGAATTGGTAAATGGCTCAGAGTTTTTTCTCACAAAAGTTTTTGCAGAGATTGTGGGTTTGATGGTTCCACCAAATTTCCACACACCATTACCTTCGGTCTGTTTCCATTCACTATAAGACTTAAGGGCTAAGACGCTGTTCACAATCCTGGCTGATTTTCCTCCCTAAAACACAAACCAATAATTTAGCAGAAAACCAACACAAAACATTATTAAACTTTCAATGCACACAATGTTGCTAAGTGCCAAGGGATTATATGGCGTTGTGTTGTGTCATTAACGATTCAATTCATACTTGTTCCAGATCAGATGCCTCAAAGGTAGGAATTCCAATTTCCTGCCCAGCCACCAGAAAGTTCCTCACGTTTTCAAAATACTGAAATGCTGATAATGGTGCTCCATCAGGGATTAGTGCAGAATCAACAGGACTCTCCACAACCTTTAAGAATAACACAGACTTTACATTTGCAAATAAACAACAACATAAAGGCCAGAGTATATCAAATAAAGACCATGCTCACCTTGGGTACAGCTCCGGGTTGAACCTTATTAAGAAGGTTACAGAGAAGGATCCCACTTCTCAAACCAAGCCTAAATTCTTCCTCAGAAGGCTCTGCTGGTAAATCTTTAGCTGCAACAACTCCAACCATTTTCCTCAGCCACCCTGCTGCTTCATACCTTCTGAATGCTGAATTTTAAAGACTTTCAATCTCAGGATAACTAATACAAAATCCAGATTGCTATTTTACAAGAAAGAGACATGCATCAAGCCATTAACATTCAGTAAAAGCAAAACTATCAGAGAGAAAAAGGATTATAATACACATTCATGGAAAAACATTACAATTAGACCCGGAACAATTATACATCACAACGAAAATACATAGAATCCGGAATTCAAAAACAGGATTTTGACAAAATCCCAGAAAAAATAATGGGAGATTACCAGCTTCTTCTGCTTTTCTAGATTCCAAGTCAAGATCTTTGAGGCGAGTACCGTGCTGTTGAAGCACGTCTTCCACCACGGATGCCACTGAAAACGACAATGCCGCCATAACAAACAACGCCACACACTAACAGAACCTTAAGCTGACTTCTGTATCTCACACCAAAGACAATGTTCAACAATTCAACTCATCAACATTGTGCTCACCAGAAAGCTGGATTCCACGGCACACAAAAAGAAAAAAAGAAAGAATATTGATGAGGAACAACCGAGAAGAAAAAAAGAGAGAACAAAAGTTGAGTCTCTTCTCTCACTATCTCACACTCTTTCTGTCTCTCTGATTTTAACACTTGATGATGATGATGATAGTGTTGATGAGTGTTGCTGAGGTTTCTTTGTTATCAATTCAAATACACACACACACACAGAGATTCTCTCCCTTTCCTTTTGCTTTTTTTTATTTTTACAGATACAAAGTGGTACTCAAACAACGCAAATACTTCTCCCTCTCTCTTTGTGTATCCACTTTATACTCTCCACCACTCTGTTGCTTCTCACCTTCCGTGCCTCACCTCCGAACCTGTCTATCTTCCAAACCTCTCCGATCCTATGTTTTAAACTTTAATAAATAGATATTACTAATGTTTTGTTTCTCAACTCCGTTGTAGTTTCCATAATGTTTTTCTTTCACTTAGGCTCAAGGCGCGTGCATTTCAACCAACGAGAGTGGAAATCTTTGGGATGCATGATTTTTTTTTTAAAATCTAAGGGCATTTTTGTTTAAAATTTTAAAAAAACAGATAAGATTTACCTCTTAAAAAATAAAAAATAATTTAAAAAATAATTTATAAAAACATATAAAAATTTATTTATTTTATTAAAAATATATTTTCAAAAATAAATTTAAACAAACAAACTTTAATTTTTGTGGCATTTTTTCGATAAAGAAAAGTTTGGTTGAATTTTTTGCAAATCCTTTCAGCTCACCAATCTTTACTGCTATATCGACCAATATTTTAGATACTTATGTTTAGAAAATAAAATAAAAAGAGGAATAAGAAAAAAATAAAAAGTGAATTTTATATTGTTTAATAAAAAAATGAAATACATATGTGTATAAAATAATATAAAAATACTAAATAAAAAATAAGATGTGAAACATATAAAAATATTTTTATTTTTGTATAAAAAAATTCTTCTCCTTTTTTTTTATTTTCTAAATTTGGACGTATGACACAATGCTTGCTTGAGACCTAGCTTAAAATCTTTCCTTCCTTCTCTCGCTTCATCCATCCAAACAACGAAACACTTGTGATTGACACTTTTCTCCATTTGTCCAATATTCATCCATGTGTATCCACTATAACAAACAAAACATTAAGCTATAACAAATAATTAAAATGTTTTTATTTTAACCTAGATATAGTTATTAATATAAAATTTTATTGTGTAAATTACTTAGATAAAACCTTAATTTTGATTGGAGAATAGTATAAAAACACTCGAGTTTTTTTGTAAAAAGAAAAAAAAAATCACTTAAGTCATTGCATTCAAGTTTTTTCTTTTGTTGTTTTAATCTCTTGCAATTTAGTTTGACTAATTTGGTATTTATTATCAATATCGTTATATTTGTTTACAAATCTTCTAAATGTTTTAAAAAGAAAATATTAAAAGAAAACATAAATCTATTTAATATTTTGAAAATATTAAAAACGTTCAACACTTGATTTATAAAACAAGTAGGAGAATTAATCGGAAGATGTTGTAAAATGATTTAGAATTATTCATTTATTATCTGTGACGTGGATAAACAACGAAAATAGAAAAGACCAGCCAATGGATTTTTCAGAAGGAATGAATAATAATTAGTGTTTGACACAAACTTCTATTGTTATAAAACACAAAGATTTTATTTGATTCATTTTAGTTTTTTTCTTAAATAATAATACGAAATTAATTGACACAGCATGTCATATATGGAACTATATATTGGTGATTGGTAATTTGTTACGCGGCTAACCATGAAAGGCCCTGTTTTAGGTGCTTGTTGGGTGCCCCCGTTTATACTGCGCAATTGAGACGCAATAACATGTCGACAATCACCAACCTAATTTATGAAAAACTAAAACAGACTTTTTTTTCAATAACAAAAAACAAACTTCCCCACATGAAGGTTTGCCAATTTTTATTTTTTAGTTCCCCCTAGAATTATCTTCATTTTTCCCGAGTTTATAGTTTAAAGATTTAGTAGTATTTACAAAAACAAATATATGAATATATTGTACACATAACCAATGCGCTTACATAGAACCTGTTCCTAATACTCGTAGGTTATATTGGTTGTTGCCGTAACCTCTTTTTCTATATTTTTTCTTAAACAAATTTAAGTGTATAGTTTAAGAATCTTGATATGATGACAGTCACTACTTAATGCCACGACCATTGAGACGACCCTCCTTATTCTTTATAATCTGCTGGCCGCTAAGAAAGTTAGGGGGAAATATAATCCAGGAAAAGAAAAGTGAACTACTATGTCCTGCCTAACTTAACTTAGAACAAAATCCCTCCTTTGGGATTCAAAAAATATATTCAAACATTTAAAAAACTCTCATTGAGAAGTTGGAGGTGGTTGGGCTTGTCTACTTCGTTAATGCTCATCCACAAAACACCACGTTCAGTCAATCAACTTAGTTTGAAAGTATCATTTTGTTCTTTTATTTCAAAAATGCAAAAATTTAGTAGGTCCCTATCCTAATGTTGGAGTTTTAAATTAATCATAGTTTTATAATTCTAAAAATTGGATGATATGATGATGACGACTACAAGCTTGTATCTTTAAGATGCTCCTAATTGGCTTTATGACTGAGACTCAGAGTGACAAAATGTCTTATTATCATTGTTTAGGCTAATTAACCTCAGGAATAATTTAACCAAGCCAACCTGTGTTGATGAATTGGAATTTTGTGACAACGCGTTAAATGAGTGTCACGTCATTGTCTGATGTTAAGCATCTGTCTTTTTTCTCAATAAGTTATTAAGCCAGAATGCACAAAATCATACAGAATTCAACATTTTGATACATTGTAGATGGAATGTGATCAAGTTTCCAAGTCACGAAAGTGGATTATGGATAGACTTCACCAAAATTGGCACACAATGGTAGCTTGATCTAGTTAAAAAGGTTGAAATCAAGCATTCACAATTTCTGATAATCTTTTACAAAAAATAATAGAATCAATCTAAGTAGTTACTTCAAATTGAATGGGGCACGCCACCACATCATTTTAGTAGACAAAATGTCTCTGTCGGTTAGTGAAGTGGTTGTTGGAATACAGTTGCCTTTGCAGCAACAATGCTAACGGTAGAAGGCGGCAAATTTTATCAATGAAAAAAATTATTCTTATTAATACGTGTTTTTAGATACTTATTAGGAAATTAGTAAATCATTTTTTTATTAAAAATATATTTTAAGTGAATTTAAAATCATAATAAAAATGCATTAGTAATATGTTTAATGTTTTAATTTATTAACCAATATAAAAAATAAAAAAATAATATTATAGTGCAATGTAATAACTGATTAAGTGTTGCCTTCTCATGAATGTAGAAGCTATCCTTAAGAGTCTTGAAAGTCTAACGGTGGGGATGAATGCCGAGGCTTGCCGAGTTGAGTGTAATGGAATTAAACGATTCTATATATTTGTTAGGCTTTATTTTAAAAGTTTAATTTTAATATGTTGTAATTATAAAAAATTATATTATTAATTGATTAATACTTCAAATACGATATTTATAGTGATTATTTTAAAATCAGTTTTTTTCAATGATATGATAATTTTTTACTTTGTATTCCAATTAAATTTTTATTTTAAAAATAACATTTTAAACACATTTACAAATAATTAAATTCACTTTCTTAATTACAAGGATGCCCTTCTGATTCTAAATATTATAATTGACTTTCTTATACTAATCAATTAATGAAAAATTATAAAACTTTATTTAATAAAAATATTTATCAATTTAGATGATTCGATAAATTCGATAATCTAAACAACATTAATTAAATTATTATTTTTTAATTTGGATCTAATCTGAATTGAACTAATAAAAATTTGATGATTATTCATTCAGGTATTGAGTTGAGACTTTTTAAATATGAATCAATCTATATATATATATATATTATTTTTATTATTTTATAAAAATTAAATTATTTAATATTATATATACTTTTATTTATTTTTATAGATTTGATTAATTTAATATATGTTAATCATTTTAATTTATATTAAATATTTTAATTTATTTTTTTTATTATTGATGGAGTTTTATAATTTAATCAATTAATCATATATTATTTGTATAATTTATGTTATTATTTAATTAGTGTAAATAAATTACATTCAAACATATTGATTATATTTTTTATAATATTATTTATTAATTTTAAATAAAATATTTTATTTTTATTTTTAAAAAATATTTTTTTATATTAAATATCCAATAACTCCAATCAAACCAACTCATTCAAAAGTTGATTTGATTTAAATTAGACAAAAATAATTTTAAAATCTGAATCAAATTAATCTAATTAAAATCAATCAATTTAAATTTATTTTTTTAAATCCGAACCAAAATACCTTGTCAATATTTCTAAATATTTTGACACAAATAAATGACATTGATTTCAAAGTTTTTCCGTCTATTTTGAAGTATAATTGTAAATTGTAATGTTTTTCCTTCTCAAGTTTAGAACTAAACAATCAATGGTTAATTATTTTATATTAAAGAAATAGGTTAAATCAATCCATTGAGTCTCTATAATTTTATTAAATCTGTAATTAAATATGTATAGTTCGAAAGCTTTAAATATTCTCATAATTCTAAAATTTTATAATTAACTTTAGAAAGCTAACACCATTTAAATTTCTTTAAGTATTGTTAATGGCACGACGTGACATCCCAGACAAAGCATCAATATCCAATAAAGTTACTTCATTATTATACATTTGAGTCATCACTCATCAGTTATCTCTTACATAAAAACCAAAGTGTAAAATTCTGTAGTTTGGGCAGTCTCATTTTTATTAGACGAATGAATAAAAAATAAATAAATAACTTTTTTTTAGAATAATTTTTATTTTAATTATTTAAAAAAATTATTTAACTCTTTTAAAGATTTAAAATTTTTGATTTTAATGCTTAAATATTTTTATAGGATTAAAATAAAAAATATTTTACAGAAAATAAAAGGTTATTTAAGTAATAAAAAAAATCTCATTTTTATTAGACGAAAATTTAGCACCATTCTTTTTGTTCTTAAAATTATTCATTTCCCAATCAATTTGATATTTTTTCATTTAGTACATTTGCAAGAGTCACATGACCATACGAATGGAAATAGATAGATAAAAAAAAAAAAAAAACTTTTTCGTTGTGTAAAACATATATAATAATCTTCTTAAGCCAGCAATTGTAGAGAGCAAAAATGTTCTACTACAACTACATCATGAAGTAAGACGGCTAGCAATTTTTTTATGGTTTTGACTGTCTAATTTATGTTGTGATTAAAGTTTAACACTAAATTATGAGTTTATCTTTATTACATGATTGCCGACGTTACAGGAAAGAACGGCGATGGAAAGGACAATGAATTGTTACGTGTGATGAGAAGTTTAACTGACATTGATGAAAAAAATAATAGGAAAAGTGAAGGTGAGTATTTTTTTATTTTTTTATTTAGTAAAAGAATCTCATGAACAAGGTATAAATTTTAAGAGGGCTGGCTAAAGTGAATAATTTCAGTTGTTAGTGAAAATTTTAATATTATATATATATATATATATAATTGTGTATACATAATAAACCATAAATGTATTGGAATAAACAGTTTTTTCATTAATGGTTTAGATTATTTACTTTATCTATAAATATTATGTACGAGTCAAATCCAAACTTTTATTTGTAAGATTATTAAGAACGTAAGATATGTAATTATAAATTATTGATTATCAAGGCTTGTGATATATGTAAAAGATGTCACATATAATGATAGTTAATACGCCTTAAGTGATTTTAGTCTATACGAACTTAGTCATAAAATATGAAAATCATAACGAATTAATTCAAAAATTAAATATAAAACAAAATTTTAAATTTAGTAACAATATACTAATTTATAGAATAATTTAACCTACAAATATAGACATGTACTTGGAAAGATTTTAATAAAATAAAAATTTTTGATTCAGATTTAATTGATTATTTGTAACAAAATATTTATATAAAAATGCTATAATAAATTTAATCTTAATCCATATTCATACAATTTTGTATATTAATTTAACCATTTATGGTCATATCACTGAAAAAGTTTCTCTTATACAAATAATCATTTAAAAAATTATTATATTAAGAATGCAGTAATACTTAATTGAGTTTTATTTTAAAGAAATGAGAGTGATATCATCTCATTCATTCAGGATCAAATGATAAATACAAAAAAGGAATACGACGAAAGACTTATATAAAAGCATAAAAATTTGCACCCCAATTTGAAACATTTACTAGACCTGCTCTATATTTAAATAGTAAAACTTGGAACTGTGATAAACTGCTCTACATTTACTTAATTAAGTTATAGTAGTAATATATATACGCACACAATAATGAATGAAAATTAAATTATAAGAAAATACAAAATTACACTTTATTAATTTATGTTTTTGAGACAGAAATCATCACATGTTTATTGCATTTATGAAAAAAATCATAGTTTTTTTTAAACATTATGTCATTATCCTAAAGTTTTAGCAGTTTTATGTTTTCTGAAAAATCAGCCATTTCAGAAGCATCATTCTCGCTTGGACAAAGTTTACAGCAATAGTGATTTTAAGAGGGAAATACTAAAGTATTTTTTTATATAAATTACAGCTATTTTTCCAGAGATAATTATATTTAAATTAGATTAAATAATTATAAATAATAAAATTCTTTCTCTAAATATTTCACACAGTTTTATATTTGAGATTCAAATTCAAAAACTCTAATCAGATTAGAATTCGAGACCTTTATTATTTTAATAATAATTGTTAAAGTTCAGACATAATTTAAATAGTTGGTAATATTTTAAAATTTAATTATTAAATAATTATAAATTTTACATTTTATATTTATTTTTTTTGGTTATAAAAAGTTACATATATACATATACATACATACACATATATATATATATATA
>JAMLFT010001591.1:0-29879 GCA_026544285.1 Pachyrhizus erosus
AAGATTTTTATAAAATAAGCATGTGTAATTTTTTTTATAAAATTATATTTTTAAATAATTTATTAATTAGTTTAACATTATTAACTTTTTTTTAAACATATAAAGATTAAATTACGCAATTTATAAAAAAATTAAATGACTAACTAAAAAATTCTAAAAAATTAAAATATAAAAAATATTTTTTTAAAGAATTAAATAAATATTTAATTTTTTAAAAAAAAATATTCCATAATCATGTTAATTAATTCATCTGTTGTTTGACATGAATTTTGATGAGAAAAATATCTATATATAACTAAGGTAATTACTTTAATTATATATAATTAATAATTATACTAATGATCACAATTGATAAAAAAAAATATTTGATATAACTATGTATTTTTATTGATAAAAATAAAAAATTTCCAATGATATTTAATAAAATAAATAAATCATATATAATAATACAGACAATTGCTTTAATTATATATCTCATTCCTTATTTTTTTATATATTATTTTAAAATTATAAAAATTATTATCATCATATATTATTATTTTAATTTTTTTTAGATTGTGAAAATTACCAAAAAATAGTTTTACTCAGTAAATATTTCATGCATTTATATGACTAGAAAATATATTTAACGTGATATCTTATCTGAAATCATTAATCCCATTCTCACCCACTAATTATCTTAATTAATTGAAATTATAATTAAAAAACACATATTTCATAATTTTCTTAATTAATTTAAAAATTATCTCATATATATTTTGGTGAAATTTTTTTTATATATAATTAAGATAAGTAATGAAATTATATATAATTGATATTAATTATAATAATTACCTTAAAAATTCACAATTAATTGTTATAATTAATATAATTATGTATTATTATTGATTAAAAAAATATAATTTTATTTAATAATTTTTTAAATTAAGATATTTTTTATTGAGAATTAATAATTAACTTATCAAGATATCAACATCACTTTATTTAATAATAATTTGAATACGCATCTCATCATTATCTTGATTGATTTAAGAGTTGTCTCATATTTTTGGTGAGAAAAATAATTATATATAATTAAAATAATTAGTTTAATTATATACTATTGATAATAATTAAATTAATTATCATAATAAATCATAATTAATACATTATAATTAATATAATTACGTATCTTTATAATAAAAATATTTTATTGATATTTAATAATTATAATATAAAATTATCTTAATTATATATTTCATCTCTTATTTTTTATTAAATTATAAATGTTAATAATATTTAACTAGGTGTCATGCAGATGAAATCATACTAATCCTTATCCTTATTTATATAATAATTTCTTTAATAATTGGACATGCACAGTACTCTTTAGTCATATTGACCAAATTACCCTTGCCTTATTTTATAAGATAACATTCTCTCTCTAACTGTTGTTTAGTCTAACAAGGATCCAGAGCTAATGCTCAGAGCTAATGCTCAGAGCTAATGCTCAGAGCTAATGCTCAGAGCTTCAAAGAGTCAACTGCAATATCCTCCAGTGTATGTGTCTGCATCTGTGCTATTTTTTGGCAGAAAATCATGTTAAGAATGGGTTTGAGGTTGGTTTCACACTTTCTGTCTTCACCTGTTTCTCTGTTTTAATTATTCCTTTAAATATCTTTTCAGTTTGATGATTAAAAAATTAAGTATAGCATGTTCTACTTGGACTTTCCACTTAGCCTACTGCTGAATCTTATGAATTAGCTTTTTGTTAACGGAAATATTTTGGATTAAGTGGCTACATATTTTCTTGTCCACATTGTTGGGTGGAAGGATTGTGTACAGTGTTAACAACTAGGTTAATGAAATGAATAACTTTTTTTAATTATTATTTTAAGTTTATAACATTTGATCCTGCATGCGGATTTTCCTTTCAGTTCTTTCATTATTTTTGAATTATCAATACTACTTCAACTTACTTGTTTACTGGTAATTGTTAGAAACAGTTTCAATATTTCATATTCGATGGCTTTGTTTGCTGAGAGCTTCCACAGGTTATTGTCTACTCAGACTGGAGGGTACGGCAAAGTTAACCATCAATTTCTCTTGTCTTTGATTTACATTTCCTTTTTCTATTTATCCATATGATGGCATATCTCCATTTATTCTGATCAAACTAATTAAAACCACCATTATGGTTTATTACGGGAAACTTTTGCAAAAACAAGCAAAGGGTGCGATTGAATGAATATTCATAATGTGTTTAGGCACATATTCACGGTGCGTGCTCGATAAGTTTCTAATTTGTAGTCTTTTCACCCCAGTCATTTCATTTTCACTTTTACCATTTACATTCTTACAGAATTTGAAGGCTCTTGGTGTGTACCTGATGGATTAATTTAATAAATGCATAGCAGTCTTATATGAAGATACTCACTTCTTTAGCACACAGTCCTCCAGCCGTTTTGACTTGTAATTGAGACATTGCATTTTAGTTGATACAGTTCCTTGCATAATATGAAGTGGATTAGCTGCTTTAATATTTCTTCGGCTCTTTCTCCTTGCATCTGATAATCATACTTTGTATCTGCTTGGAGAGGACTATAAAGATGAACAATGAATATAGTTACATACTGACATATCAGATTTTGATGACAATATAGGTCTCGACAACCTTTTAGACCTGAATTTCCGATTCCACCAATTATTAGATACATATCACACGATGCTCAGCATAATAATACAAATGTTATCAAAAGGATCTTTGTACTTTTCGGCTTTAATCACATTTGAAGTGGGAATAATTCTAAATTCTCCTACTAATCCTCTTATTAGATAAAGTATTGGATATTTTTTAAGTTTCCAAGACATTGAATGTGTTACTTTTTCATTTAATACATAAAGTATTAGAGATTTGTAGGATGATATAGCATTGCTCTTTGATGTGGTGGTTCAGGAAGCTACAAGACAAGGTTGCACTGATCACAGGCGCAGCTAGTGGAATAGGAAAGGCCACCGCTACCAAATTCATCAATAATGGAGCCAAGGTTATTATTGCTGATATTCATCAACAGCATGGCCAAGAGACTGCAAAAGAACTAGGACCTAATGCTACTTTCATAACATGTGATGTTGCTCAAGAGTCAGACATTTCCAATGCTGTCGATTTTGCCATTTCTAAATACAAACATCTTGATATCATGTACAACAATGCAGGGATAGCCTGCAGAAGTCCTCTAAGCATTGTTGACCTGGACCTGGCAGTGTTTGACAAAGTCATGGACATAAATGTTCGTGGTATTGTTGCAGGCATCAAGCATGCAGCACGTGTAATGATCCCACGTGAAAATGGGTCCATTCTCTGCACAGCAAGTGTCACAGGTGTGATGGGAGGGCTGGCACAGCACACTTACTCAATTTCCAAGTTTGCAGTTATAGGCATTGTTAAATCTCTGGCTTCAGAGCTATCCAGGCATGGAATCCGAATCAATTGCATATCACCTATTGCCATTCCCACTCCTTTTGTCATGAAAGAAATGAGTGATATATATCCTCATATTGGTGCTCAGAGGCATGTGGACATTGTTCACAATGCTGGTGTGCTAAAGGGAGTGAATTGTGAACCCAATGATATTGCTAATACTGCACTTTTTCTTGCATCTGATGATGCCAAGTATATTAGTGGACACAACTTAGTTGTGGATGGAGGCTTCACATCTTTTAAGAATTTGGACTTTCCTGCACCAGATCAAGTGCAGTAGAAGTATTTCCAAATTATATTTAGATAAAGGTAACAATGATGAAAAACACCTTCAGTTTCAAATTTGAAATAATTCAATAAAAGCAAGTCAATTCCATTTATTTACTCTTCTTGTTGGAGAATTATAAAGTCTTGGATCGAACAAATAAAGACAAACAAAAGTAACATAAGTGTATACAAGCATAAAGGAGTTCAAGCTTAGAAATGAGAGCCAGCTCAAATTCTTTAAGGCACCTTAAATAAGCATAATGACATAAGAAATATGTATTTTATTGAACTATACTTTTTATTCAAAAGGATTTAGATAAAGAGAACATTGTAATAGGACTTTCTGTTGAATTGTCTCATTCTAACAGAAGATGCATTTGCATGGACCATTCTGCTTTTTTGAGAAAATCTATCCTGACATCCACATGGCAGATCTTTCCCTGAGATCGCATGTGATAGAGAAATATGTCCTGAATAAAATATCCTTTCGGTCTTTCTATTGAACAAAGTGTCCTGAATAAACACATGACAATCTGTCCTGGACGGCTGGACCATAGTCATTTCTTGTCCATCGTGACCTTATGATATAAAAATAATATCTTTCATGTCTACCTTTAGATTTTTAGCATATAAAAAGCTGCTTTAGGCATAGTCAACTTTTTAAAGATGATAAATGCTTGGATTCTCAGTTCATCATTTTGCTTCCTTTGCTGATGTGCTTGAAAAGCTTACAAATCCATCATAAACAATCAGCTTTCCATTAACAGGCCTTTTTAGAATAGCATTTACAGCACCAACGGACTATTTGACAAAGGGAATCACACTTTAGAAGATACTTAAACCAACATAACTTAAATTAGCCTAGAATCTGTCAAAAAATTGAAACTAAAGAACATTGTACAATCCAGGTCATTCGATCTATACCACAAATAAATTCACTTGACTTCGTATGAAAAACATGCAAAAAGCTTTTGTTCCCTTAACTTAAAAATTTCAGTTCTCATGTGGTCATGTTTTAAGGAGTTTTATCATTGCTAATGGAAAAATGTATACAGAGTCCAGGTGAGGAAAGAAGAAAAGTGATAAAGAAGCTTAGAAGAATCTTACCACAAAAACTAGCTCTTGTAGTTGGAGAGTTCAATGTTTTATAAATTTCACACTAGAATCTCATATTTCTAATGTGAGACTCAAGTCTCATCCCTCGCAATCAAATTCTAAAATCCTGCCATTCTTTGCAGTCCCAATGTCCACATAGGTTGGTTGTGCACTAACCCTTTGACTAATTTTAAGCAAACACTGTGATGATGGTCCATGCTGCTCGTTTGCAATTGAAAGATATGGTAAAAGACTCTAATACCAATTGATAATTTTTTTTGAAAAATCACATTACAAAATCTAGTTGTTGTAGTTGGAGAGTACAAGACCTTACAAATCTCACACTAAAACCTCATACTTATAATGCTACTCCACTTGGACCTGCACTACTTACCCATTCTAGGTCTCTAGGATGGCTCATAACATTATTATCACACTCGTTGCCAAGTTAGAGAAAATGACTGATCAGTTTTTGTTTTTATGCAATGCAGTCTGATTCAAAATTTGCTTAAGAACTCATTAATTATACAAATACAAATTAGTTATGGAGCATGATTACGATAGAATATTGATCCCAATTTGCTGGTTAAAGAGCTCCAGATAGGACCCTCTGTATATTGATTGCCAGGAGTGGCACCAATGTCTCTACAAATCACCCCATCCTTTCTTCTCCGGGACTAGCCTACCTTGATAGAATATGTGGACAAAGATTTAGTAGTCATGTGGAAGAAACAAACGAAAAGAAAGGAGAAAGGCTTGCTGTTGCCAAGGCCTATTCCTCGACCATTTTTTCTAGAGTGATTTATAGTGCTAGGAATGATGAAAATCTCTGTTCTGAAAGCATAATTAGATGTCTGTCTACTTACAAACATTATTCTAGCTGATTTATCTTGCAGACTTCATTCATTCATAGGAAAGTATCACTCAAGATATGGATTTCTTTCTTCTTTTCCTTCAATATTATTTGAGAAAACAATTCCGGTTCAGCATGCTAGTTCTTGAATAGACTTGAGATTTGAAGGTTAAGATTTAGTGACATAGGATCTATTTGGATTTAAGTTAAAAGTGCTTTTAAGAATTTCTCTACTAGAAATATAAAACATTTTCCAACAAAAAATTCTCTAAAGCACTTCTAGCCTCATATCCAAACAGACTCATAATAATAACTTAAACAGATTCCCTGAAATTACTGAAAAGGAATCTTATCTCGATGCATACCAACTTAATTAAATTCAGTGTATAACACGAACACACTGCTTCATGAGTTTCATTTCATTTTCAGCAAGCTCAGAAATAGGAAGGAGAAATAGACACCACAGTACTCAAAGATCGCAAGATTCCATAAAATGGCTTACACTACCTACAACATTTTCCGGGGATTAAAGTTAAGAAGCCAAGAAAGAACAAGATTGTACTATAACCAAATCAAACCAAAACCAATAAATTCAAATTGTTTGGCAGAACTGTTCTATCCGTTGAGAAATGAGGTCAATAGCCGCATTTGCGGATGAGAATGCCCCATGGAAACTCTCTTTGTAATTAACAGACTCCAATTCATGGGCCATCTTCAACAGAATCTCGCCCAAGTCTGTTTGCTTCTGAAGCAGAGAATTGTAGTATGAGTTGGCAGCAACTCTGCTTATTTCCACATTGGTTTCTTCTGGACAGTACTCATCATCCAACCATTTATGTAAGGTGACCCTAAGCCACTCTGATTCCTGATAGTGAAACAAAACACAAGCAATAATTTACCCTCAACCACTTGTACTCTAAAATTGCCAATAATTAAAAACTAATACGAATTTGGGATTAAAAAGGAGTACCTGCAAGGCCATGGTTGGGTCTAACCAATAGTCAGGGACCCTAAGGTCCTCAACTTGGTCATCGGATTCTGGGAATGGGTGAGAATGGGACCTGACCCGTGTACCAGTATGATGTAGAATTAGAGAGGAGGAGGAAGGAGCAGAAGCATGTTGGTGAGTCAGAGTTACTGTAACCAAAGCTGGTGTGAATGAGATTATGCTAGTGAAGCGGGGAGACACGATCATGTGCTGACCCAGATTTAGTTTCAAGGTTGTCATCATGGATATTGTCGTCTCCTCTCCCTTTCTCTACATACTAAAAGGAATCACAACTATCAATACGGACCATTCATTAAGAAACTTTTAACCTTTTGGATGATGTCTTGCCCCACCTTGCGCAAGGGTAGTGCAATTATTCTGATTTCTGAAGAATGTTCTTTTCAAGTCAGGATTTTTTTTTCTAGTGTCAAGTTATTAGTGAAATATTTGATGAGTACTAGGGTAAATTAAGAATTTTAGTACCATTAGAGATAACTACGGCTCTTTCTTTCTCTTTTTTTTTCAAAAAAAAAAAAAGTTTCGTAGTTTTTTAAAATTAAACAAATTAGAAAATTCGTTTGATTTGTAAAACAATTAAAATACTCTCTGCAGTGATTTTCTGATCTCTGCAATGCTCTCTGGTTGTTGCACCTGGACAAAAACCATGCATAAGTTACACATTTTAAAAGTAGACAAGTACAAGCATTGCTCTCTGGTCCCCGAGAATGAATTTGAGAACAAGAGATCCTAAACCCGGTGCAGCCAGCCATTAGTGCTGGGTCAGTGTTCTGCAAAATTGAATTGTGGGAGTAGCTTCCTAGCCCTCTTCCAATCAATAGTAAACAGGGATCCATAATAAAGAAAAACAAGCAACTATATGAGAAAACATCTTTAAATAGTTTCTATTTTGTACTTTTTAAAAATATTAGTTGTGAAAATAATTTTTAAAAGTTGATAGAAATCAGTTTTAAAACTAAAAATTAGAAAATGAATCAAACATAGCCTTGTTATTTTGCGATTAAAGCTATCTGACTAAACAAAATTTGCTTCGACTTTCAAAGACATTAGCATTTCTGAAAAAATTTGGCAGATAAAAACAAGCAACCTAACACCAGAGAGCTATATTAGATTTTACACGCTCACTCGAGACAACGGAATAGCCATTTATTTATTGTCAATATTATTATCACAATCATGAGTACTTTCCACAGGTATCATGAAAAACAGGTTCCTAAAACAAATACAGTTTTCGTTTTTTAACCCTGTAAATTTTCACTATGATTGCTATATTCCTATAAGGCCAGCATTCACACAAACTTATTATAATGCGGATCTCCAAGATTGTCAGGAAAAGAGAAAATGTATTGGAACTAGAAACGACACAGTACTGCAAGCTGTGTATGCATGCATTGGTGGAGAAAGAGAGATAAGGCAGGTGACTAAAGGTTTGAAGGACCTGCTGAGGAGCTAGGTTTGAGATTGTTAATACCATCCTTTGGACATATGATCATCTTTTGCACCATACACTGGAAATCCCTGCATAGTTTAATGGTACAATGCTAAAAGTTAGCAAAAAAAAAGAGTGAAATTTACCAGAACAAAGGCACCTTCATGTATTGAGAAAAATAAGTATTAACCATTAAATTATATCATGAATAAAAAAGATTAAAATACACAAGTTATGTGAGTTTTTCATATGTTCATGTGACTTAAAATTTTTTATGTGTAACTCAAATTGGCTCCTCTATAAAAATGACTTCTTCACCGCATCAATTTCTTTAGTTGTTGATGGTAAATTTTCAAAAAATTACTGTGTAAAAAGAAAAAAAGACAAACAGCTGACTCTTCGGGTTTCTTTTTCTGTACATGAAGAGAGCAATTTTTTAAGAAGGAAATGCAGAGTTTAAAAATATCATGGTTGTTATTTTAAGAAGTAGAAACACAGGCAGAAAATGAGTATCAAAGGTTCAAAGTTATATAGTCTTGTTTTCATATGATACTTGTTAGCTTCACTACTACTTACTGCCATGGGTAATCCCCTAAAAGCGTCATGTCTCCATCATCATCTATGCAGGTCACATGCCATCCACTGCTTCCATTGATTAAGCTTCCTCCAAAATCAAACATGGAGTCGAGTTCAGCAATGAGTCCATCATATCCATGAAAACGAGCAAGGCCAACTGCTCTTCCAAGAGCAGTTCCAAGCTTAAGCACCTGAAATAGTTAGTTGCCTCTGATCAGATGTCTGAATGCATAAAGCTAAAAATGTTTCAGCTTCAGCTACCATCTATATTATTTAAATCACAATCTATCTCGAAGTTCAAAATCAAATCCTGAACAATAACCAAAATGCTTGGACAGTCTATCTAACTGAAAAAATCTGGATCATCTCAAGACGGCTATCAAGTGAAAAACTCCATTCGGTTATCCAAATCCTTTCCCAAGCACTCCAAAAAGAGGTTGATAACTAATTTTATAATTTTTGTTCCCTAATTAAGCTGACCTACTAGTGTCCCCCTATCCTACCTACCTATATTTTAATTAGGAGCACCGAAACAATAAATGCTAAGTACCTTTGTGCAGCTCCGATTATTGACAGAACGACACTTCTTGCAGGTAGTCCCTGAGGTAACACACATTGGAGGACTAGAAAGGAGACTGGAAGACTTGCTGAAAGCAGCAAATTGTTGTGAAGAGAGCTCCGCTTGGTGGTCAATTAAGCTAACTCCAAAAAGCTTGTATCTACTACCACTGCCAGGTTGGCCAAAAGGAGCATCATTTTCATTTCTAGATTCAGAAGTAAGCCATCCCAGGGATTCAGAACCAATGGAGCTTAAATTTGAACTTGAAATTGACAAGTCTTCATGTGTAAATGACGTTGATCTGCCGAGAGATTTATGAAAAGGGTCTTGCATGAGAAAGGGAAGCTGATTCAGATTCTCCTTCCCAAATCGCGACCCACAGATTGAGACCTTCGGTGGGCGGATTACATCAGTTGATGGTGGTCTTTGCAAAGGCTGTGAAGAACATTGACCACTGTAATCTTTACCTTGCAAGTCCCTGCCCACTCTGTTAGTCTGAGATGCAGGTCTGGCTGAATTCTGAACAACATCTGATAACAAGAGAATTCAACTAGTCCACAATGTCATTCTAATTTCTAAACAAGTTATAACATAACATCTTGTAGCTTCCTGGAATCAAGAGAATTTTATAGGTGACTCAAATTAGAGAGATGAATATACAAGCACTGACCATCTATGGCAAAGCCACTTAATCCAGGCAAAGGGCGATGGTTAAGTACATGTGCCTTTTTTGTGGTGGGGAGAACAGGAACATGCGTCTCCTTGGTAGATTCCAAGGGATCAATCCACCAGGGACAAACCCTTTCAGGATGCATGTGGACATCTAGTATAGCATCCCATTGCACCTAAGAAGTGATATAAATTGAATCGAATCAAGTAAAAATAAAACAGCAAGGTATTATAACTTCGAGGAACTAAATCTAAAGACTTGAAAAGGATCTTATTACCTTGAGACATCTCCATTCAGAACCAGGCCACCTAATCTTATCGATAACTTCATTACCAATTATGGTACCTGCATATCTGGTTACTCAAACAAAAAGGCAATAGACCTGGTTACGAATAGTTTCCTTGTAGAGACTAAATAAACCATTCATGACACAGCCAAACTTTGACACCATTACCTTCTTAAAGACTCGTCAATTTCATACTTCATTTGCACCCTCGTTCCAATTGAATAGTTTGGTACAGTTGACTTAAAATAGTTTTGAAGAGGAATAATAAATTCAAAGGGATTCGTCCTGCAAAAGATGTGTGTAATAAAAAGCTCATTCCAATTCAAATATACTTCTACAAATACAATGCAAGAAAAGTAAATATGTCCTTTAGAATAGTCAGTCTGACAAATCCCGAAGAACTCACCATGGGTGGTAATAGATACTGAACATGGATCCTGTGGATACAGCATGAGAGGCACTAGCCAAAATTCCAAGTTGCATGCTGTGACCTGATATCAGAGATGAAGATGGGGATGCATTGCTGAGATGTTTCATTGCCCGACGAATCCCAACACGAACTTCTCCAGATTCCCCACTGCAATGTAATAAGTACTGTCCAGGTTACTGACACTTCCCTTATGAAAGGATTCATTTAATAAACCCAATCATTTTAGAATATTACAAAGCTCCTCTTATGACATTTTTTAAACTAACTGCCAAAAGCACATGCCACTAATATTCTCTACTATTCCTTTAAAATCTATAATCTACCTAGTGGAAGTGAAAACTAAACTGGCAATGATTAACTAACTTCTCTTAATGCTTTGAAAAAAAAAAGTGATTCTAACTAGAATTCCTCTGGAATAGCAACAAACAGAAATTGAAGGGAGGAGAGAAAAAGGAGACATGGAAAGATAAAGTACCTAACGAAAATACATGAATCTCCAGCAACAAGTTTCTTTGCATTAACGAATGTGCTCCAACCGCTAGTAAGCAAGTGTCGTTTCGGCTGACCTGCATTTCATTTAAAAAACCATCTATCTCAGAAACCAAATATGGAAAGAAACGAGCCTTTCTTGCAAGAAAAATATGTCCACGTGTTCCAGAACTCATTGTCATTAAATTTTATCACTAATTAAAAAAAAAATGTAACATAGTAAACACGTTTCTGTTTCCTCTAATTTCAATTTTTTTTTTTTCAATTCTAACAGAATTTCAATCACTTAGTTTGTAAATGCGATGTCATGAACTAATCAAAATCAGAAGGATCCTAGATTTTATTCAACTTAGAATTAACAGTGGTTTTCTACATTGTTGCACCTGAATCAGAAATTATTTTCAAAAAGAAAATAATCTAAACTTACCACGATATATGTGACGAAAATGCCACTCAATTCCATGCATGTCCTTCGCAACAATTTCCTGTGCAGGTGTTTGATGTGTCATGTCCTGTAATATCAAAGACCTAAAATGAGCCAAATTCTTAAAAAGAAAAGATAAATAAACGACAAATGATAAGGATTCCAACCAGAGGACGGAAGCATTCATCAGCATGTTTCTTCGGAATAGAGAATCCACCATGTGTACTTGTGTCTGATGGAGTGAGTATCTTACTAAAAGAGTAGGTTGTAGTTCTGGAAGGTGTCTGATAATTGTCTTCGTCCTCTAAATTAAGGTCACTCTGCTACAAAGGTCCAAATCAATAATCAGTTCTATTAAGACATTATCCATATTTACATGTCGTACAAGGTAAATTGTCATTTCATTCTTTAAGAAAAATTCTATACCATACTAATCTAAAATTTTTATAATAATAATAGTTGCACTTTAAACAAATTTGGAGAAGTAAAACAGCAATCGTGTGCCCTTTTTCCCACACATAATTCAAAGAAGTAACACTAAGGTAAATGATATTACAAGAGAAAGTAGCTAACCTGGAGCAATGGAACTAATGTAACCTGAGCAAAAACCTCATCTGTGAAAGTTTCGGCCTGCAAAACCAAAGTGCATTATTCCAACATGCATTAAACATTTGATGTTAAAAACCCGAGCAAAAAAGTAACAGTACCTTTAATAGAACACACGCAATGCTGCATAAGATCTTAGAAGGCAAATCATACGCAGGAATTTCCATGTGACTATCTTGCTGGTGCTGAGTAAATGCAGCAACCTATTCCATATCCCAATCATTCGATCATGAAATGGTAATGGTAAGACAATATGGGTTTTTCTAATATTCCATAACACAAGTAAATGTTCAATGTTTAATCTAGCACAATTTAGAATCCCGTAATAAATTTGGGAGGGGTTTGTTTCATGGAATCTTCTTTGAAAAATATTGAAGTAAAAATATTTATTCTCAATGTTGTAAAAAGTTATCAAAAGTCATTCTTAAACATTTTCTATTCTTAAAAGAATTACGTACTCATCTTTACAGAGTTTTTATTCTCATGTGAGAAAACTTACTTTCCAATGAGTGAAAAATTATTTTCTAATCTCACTACAATTTTCAATATTTTTAAATTTAAAAAATATTATTAAAAATATTAAAAATTAATCACTTAATCAAATATATTTTTAAATATATTCAGAAATAATATTTTTAATTATAATACTTTTAGAAACGCAATTCTTAAAATGTAAGATTTTAACTTGAAACAAACTCAAAAAAACAGTAGAAGACTCCTTTTAATGTAAAGATTCACATAAAACCATGCCCAAGTAAACACAATATTTTAGAACAAACAGATTAGTAACCATAAGAATTTGAAAGAAGTTGTCAATGAGGGTTATCATATAGCAAAGATATAGCACTCTTAGATAACCAGTTTAATTAAGTATTTATTTAATAAGAATTTATTATGAGAGTTTGTTGATAAGCTTTATTATAAATTTTATAGGAAAAGGATAAAAAGAAAGATTTATAGAAATAGAATCAATCCAATAAACTTCATAGAAAATCTTCCAAAGCTTCCTAAATAAAATGATTTTATTCCTGAAGTTGTTTATTATTTAAAAGAAATTAAGCTATAATTCTTGTTGAAAAATCACTCTAATTAATGTCACTCTTATCTTATCTTAATTGTAATTTCTTTAGAGGTTGTCCTAATTATGGCCTTAAAGGTGGTATTCTGTTCGATGACTAAAGATATAGTTTAAGTGAAGATTATAAAATTTGAACAATCTGTACTTTGAAAACTAATTTTATAAAGTTGAGTTAAGTTCTGTTCTCAAATTATAACATGATATGAAAATCTTATTGTTTCAATTGAAATGCATGAGTACGTTTTAAAGTTTAACACAGTCCGATTCAAAGGTTTCAAAAAAAAAAAATTAAAGAAAAAAAAGACAGCCGTACCAGCTGATGCCTGGATCTAAATATAGAATAACAGAGGTTGAAGGAAAAAAGAGAGACAAGAAGATGAAGGGCATTTGAGAGAAAATTTTCCTACCAAATAGAGATATGAGAAAACTAAAAGTCTTACAAATTTAGCAAACACACTCATCTCCTACACTATGTTAGTCAAGTAACATTATAATATTATTTTAATGATAGTCTTAATAATTAAAAAATATTAAATCAAAAATTAAAAAAGAAATTAAATATTTGGAAATGAAAAATATTGTTATTATTTATTTTCTATTAGTTTCAAATGAAATGAAATGCTTAAGTATTTTTAAATTCCAAAAAGCTGAACTTATAGGTTTCAAAAAAAAAAAAAAAAAACAAAGAAAAAGAACAACCACACATGAGTTATCTAAATATAAAGACACAGTGGTAAGGGACAAAATGAGACAGAGATCAAAGGCATTTGAAAGAAGTAGCATCTCTCAAGCAAAATGAAAAAATGGATGAAAGAAAAGAAAAACGTAATATTACAAATTTAGCCACATATGCCAAATAAGGTAGTCAAATAACATTACAATATTATTTTAATAGTTAATAAAATATTAAACAATTTTTTTTTAAATACATTAAATTTATGAAAAACCCAAACTCATAGATTTCCAGAAAAGGAAAAGAATAATAAAGAATTTTAGTCACACTAGAATAATCTAAGTATAAAATCATAGTGGTCAAGGACAAAACAAGAGAAATTAGTCATTTCAATTAAAACACTTGAGTATTTTTCAAATTCTAAAAATCCAAGCAAGTAGATTTCAAAAAAATAAAAGAGAAAGAACTTTAGTGACACCAGATTGATCTATATAATATAGTCATAGTGTTCAAGGGGAAAAAGAAAGATAACAAGGCATTTGAGTAAGATATACACTCAAATAGAGATGAGAAGACCGAAAATGAGAGAGAAAAGAAAATCATAAATCTAACATATTTCGAAATCGTGCTTGTCTCATAAAAGAATTAGTCAAATAGCATTGTAATATTATTTTAACAACCTTTTAATAGTTAAATTAAATAAAAATATTTTAAAATTTATTAGATATTAATGTTAATTAGACTTTAACCGTATGAATTGAAATACTTGAGTATTTTTTTAATTCTGAAAAGGTCAAACTCAGGTTTCAAAATAATAAACTAAAGAAAAAGAATTTTAGCCATGCTAGTGTGATCTAACTTTAATATAGAGTCAGAGTGATCATGAGAAGAAATAATCAAGGACATTTGAAAATAACATCTGATCGAACAAAGTTAAAAAAAAAAAAACTAAAATAGGAGAGACTGACAAAAATCGTAAATTTTACATTTGTTACATATTACTATTAATATTTTAATAAAAAATTACTTTTTTTAACCACATTTTTAGAAAACTTCGGAAAAACTAAGTATAGAGTGATAGTTGTCCAGAAAGAAAAGAAACAAAGAATATGTTTAAAAACCCGTTTGTAATAATAAATATAGTTTTCATACTTTCTAAAGCATGGAATCGAGAAGTAAGATTTTGTATCATTCACATATAATGTTCCTTCACATGGTAATAATTGGTAATCAAGCAAACAAAGAGATTAAAAACATATACTACAAGAGATCCCTATCATACACACAAAGTGTTAATAAAAAAACATTATAGTATTATTTTAATAATTAAGTTAAATAAAAACTATTTGAAAAATCCATCAAATGTTAATGTTATTTATACTTTAATCATTTCAATCGAAATGTTTAAGTTTTTTTAATTATTTTAAAAAAGTTGAACTCGTAGGATTCGAAATAATAAATGAAAGAGAAAGAATTTTAGCCACGCTAGTGTGACCTAAATTTAACATAGAGTTGTAGTAGTCAAAAGCAAAAAAAAATAAAAAATAAAAAATCAAGGACATTTGAAAAAGGGAAGAAACAATTTCACTCCCTATGGTGCAAATGAGATGAGAACTCGGAAAGCAAGCTAACACTTGTTGTTAAGGTCTTCGAAGGGTTCTATTGAAAGAGAATATGATTGGAGTTTGAAATGTCCTGCGATTTCATGAATCCTAGCATTCTCTAAACTTTCTGTAACTCTTCTATCACATAGCATCGAAGAACACGATAACAGCGTTAGGGATTTTACTTAAGGACGATTTAAGAATTTGACATAAAATACAAATGTCAATGTTAACTACATGTCAAAATGGGACAGAAAAATAAGACAACAAATTTGAATCTTTGCAAAAGATGTCGCGCTCAAACAACAATTAAAAAATGGGAGAGAGAACAAAATGTAATACATACATTAGCGTTATCATATTATTTTAATAATCAAGTTAAATAAAAAAAGTATTTTAAAAATCTATTAAATATTAATATTATTTATTTTATTTATATCAATTGAAACGCCGTCCTAATTAAAACAAAGATGAAAATAAATTTAGTGAGAGAGGGAAATTAGAAAACTTAGATTATTTAATATTATTTTTAATAATCCTTTTAATAGTTAAGTTAAATAAAAAATATTTTAAAAATTTATTAAATATCAATGTCATTTATTTTTAACTGTATCAGTTGAAATGATATCACAGTAAAATTATATAAAAAAATTTAATATAAAAGAGAAAGAAATGTAACACACTCATTAATCAAATAGTGTCATCATAAATAAAAAAAATATTTTAAAAATTTATTAAATATTAATGTTATTTATTTTTATTCATATAAATTGAAATGGCATCCCAATCAAAAAAAAAAACTTAATGAAACATAGAGAAAAAATTGTAAGTGTTACGTTAGTCAAATAACATTACAACATTATTTTTAATAACCCTTTTGATAGTTAAGTTAAATAAAAAATATTTTAAAAATTTATTAAATATCAATATTATTTATTTTTAATTGTATGATGTCACGATCAAATAAAGAAATCTTAATGGAAGAAAAAAGAAATATAATGCATACATTAGTCAACTAGTATTATCATATTATTTTAATAATCAAGTTAAATAAAAAAATATTTTAAAAATTCATTAAATATTAATATTATTTATTTTAAATCATATCAATTGAAATGATGTCTCAATAAAAATAAAGATGAAAAAAGAAAGAGAAAATCACAAATCTTACATTAGTTAAATAACGTTACAATATTATTTTTACTAATCCTTTTGATAGTTAAGTTAAATAAAAAATATTTAAAAATCCATTAAATATCAATGTATTTATTTTTAATTGTATATGTGGAAATGACATCACAGTCAAATAAAGATACAAAAATCTTAATGAAAAAGAAAAAAAATATAATACATACATTAATCAAATAGTGTTATCATATTATTTTAATAATGAAGTTAAATAAAAAAGTATTTTAAAAATCTATTAAATATTAATGTAATTTATTTTTATTTGCGTCAATTGAAATGGAATCTCAATCAAAACAAAGATGAAAAAATCTAATAGAAAAGAGAGAGTAAACTGTAAATGTTACATTAGTCAAATAATGTTACAATATTATTTTTAATAACCCTTTTTATAATTAATTTAACTAAAAAAATATTTTACAAATTTATTAAATATCAATGTCATTTATTTTTAACTGTATTAGTTAAAATGATATCACATTCAGATAAAGATAAAAAAAATCTTAATAAAAGAGAGAGAAAATCATAAATTTTACATTAGTCATATGGTGTTAGAATACTATTTTAATAGTTTTTCAATAATTAAGTTAAATAAAAAATATTTTAAAAATTCATTAAATATCAATGTTATTTATTTTTAATCGTATTAGTTGAAATGACGTCACGGTCAAATAAAGATGAAAAAATCTTAATGGGAGAGAGAGAAAATCATAAATTTTACATTATTCAAATGTCATCACAATATTACGGTAAAATAAAGATGCAAAAGCCTTCATTTTATTTTTAACCGTATTAGTTGAAATAATATCACATTCGAATAAAGAAAAAAAAATTTAATGAAAGAGAGAAAATCGTAACTTTTACATTAGTCATATGGCGTTACAATACTATTTTAATAGTTTTTTAATAATTAAGTTAAATAAAAAATATTTTAAAAATTCATTAAATATCAATGTTATTTATTTTTAACCGTATTAGTTGAAGTGACATCATCATCAAATAAAGATGAAAAAATCTTAATGGGAGAGAGAGAAAATCATAAATTTTACATTATTCAAATGACATCACAACGGTAAAATAAAGATGCAAAAACCTTCATTTTATGTGTAACGTATTAGTTGAAATGATATCACATTCAAATAAAGATAAAAAAAACCTCAATGAAAGAGAGAGAAAATTATAAATTTTACATTAGTCATATGGCGTTACAATACTATTTTAATAGTTTTTTAATAATTAAGTTAAATAAAAAAACATTTTAAAAATTCATTAAATATCAATGTTATTTATTTTTAACCATATTAGTTGAAATGACGTCACAGTCAAATAAAAATGAAGAAATCTTAATGGGAGAGAGAGAAAATCATAAATTTTATATTATTCAAATGTCATCACAATATTACGGTAAAATAAAGATACAAAAACCTTCATGGGTGAGAGAGAAAATCGTAAATTTTACATTAGTCAAATGGCGTTACAATATTATTTTAATAATTAATTTAAATAAAAAATATTTTAAAAATTTATTAAATATTAATGTTATTTATTTTTAATCGTATTAGTTGAAATGACGTCACAGTCAAATAAAGATGAAATCTTAATGGGAGAGAGAGAAAATCTTAAATTTTACATTAGTCAAATGATGATGCAATATTATTTTACTAGTTTTTTTTAATAATTAAGTTAAATAAAAAATATTTTAAAAGTTCATTAAATATCAATATTATTTGTTTTTAATCGTATTAGTTGAAATGACGTCACAGTCAAATAAAGATGAAAAAATCTTAATGAAAGAAAGAGAAAATTATAAATTTTATATTAGTCAAATGACGTTACAATATTATTTTAGTAGTTTTTTAATAATTAAGATAAATAAAAAATATTTTAAAATTTTATTAAATATTAACATTATTTATTTTTAACCATATTAATTGAAATGAAGTCACGGTCAAATAAAAATGAAAAAATCTTAATGAAAAAGAAAAAAATCATAAATTTTACATTAGTCAAATGACAGTATAATATTATTTTAATAATTAAGGTAAATAAAAAAAATTTAAAAATTCATTAAATATCAATATCATTTATTTTTAATTGTATCCGTTGAAAGGACCTCACAATTGAAATGACGTCACGGTCAAATAAAGATGAAAAAATCTTAATGAGAAAAAGAGAAAATAATAAATTTTATATTAATCAAATAACATTATAATATTATTTTAATAGTTTTTAATAATTAAGTTAAATAAAAAAATATTTTAAAATCTATTAAATATTAATTTTATTCATTTTGTTTTAATAAAATAATGACTTATTTTTATCAGTTCTTTTAGAAGAAAACTTTTGAAAAACGAGCAATTATTTTTTAGTAAGAAATTGTGATGAAACATCCACTAAGTATAGAGTCCTAGTTGTCTAGGACAAAAAGAGACAAAAAGTATGTTTGGAAACCCATTTGTAATGATGCTTGGGTTGTTATACGATTTCCAAAGCATGAAATCAAGAAACAAAACTTCGTATTTTTCACATAAACTGTCCTTTGCACAGTTTAATTAGTAATCCAATACACACAAATGAGAGCATACGCCAAAAGAGATGCTTATCAAACAGAGACTAGAAAATCGAAATTGGGTGAGAAAAATAAGAAAACCGTAAATCTTATAAATTGAAGAGAAACATTTGTTTAGTAAAATAATAACATAATAATATTATTTTGATAATCCTTTTAATAATTAATAAAAATATTAAATAAAAAACACTGTAAAAAATACATTAAATATTAAAAACAAAAAGCAATCATATTATTTTTTCATAATTCATAATTATTGTTTAGTTTATATTAAATAAATTAAAATATAATATTTAGAGGGAAAAAGAGTGTTTTAAAATCAATTTGGAAGAATTGATATTCAAAACATTCAAGCTAATAAATGAAATGCAATAATGCATGAGACTCTAGGAAGTCATAATCTTCTTTGTACATTCCACGAAAAAGATTCCCAAAAAAAAAATTAGTAGAATTCGGAAGAACAAAGACAAGATTAGAAGAGTAAGAAGTAAAGTGAAAGAGAAAGGAGATCGAACCTGTTCCAAGTGACCTTGAGGGAAGTAGAAAACCTTCTCTCCAACGCGAGGAACATAAACGAACGACCCAGCACATGCACGCCACAATTCTGTATACAAATCATCTTGCACACCTATAAAACCAAAACAAAATAAATAAATAAATAAATAATGAAGAATTAGCAAAAGAAAACCCGATCCACGAACAAAGGTATAAATTTTCGAGATCCCCATGAAACTGAATGACCGATTAAGCATTTAAAAAAGTGAATGATAGTAGTTAACTTTCAGCCACCGATTTAAAAAAGTGTCATATGTATCTGTCCTGGTAAAACCAACCAGCATAGATTAAAAAAGAAAAAAAAAAAAAAAAGGTTGCACTATTCTATTGACGGTACGTGAGAGAAAGAAAGAGAAAATCATAGAGAGTTTTCCAAATTGAGGAGGTGAATCCAATTACCTTGGTTAGGGGGAAGACTTTGTCTGTCTGGAGGCTCCATCTCTCTCCTCCTCCTCATTGAAAGAAAACAAGAAAGGCGGAGAAAACAAACGGAAGAAACGGAGAAAGAGAGAGCAAAGAGAGAAGAACAAGAAGAAGAAGAAGAAGAAGAAGAAGAAGGAAAAGTGAAAGAGAAAGCGGAAGCTGAAGCCGAAATAAGGACAAGTGAGATTTAAGGGCGAGCGAGGCGTGTCCTGTTGGAAATAAAAATAAAAATAAAAATAAAAAATAAAAAATAAAAAATAATAAATAGAGAGAAAAACGTTTCACACAATGACATTCAAGTTAGCTTCACACTATGCGGACCCTTTGTTCCCTCTCCCTCACTCGGTTTCTCTCTCTAAAACAAGTACACTCCATGACTCACTAACTCACCCTCCATTGCCATGCCAGGTTGGGGTAACGCCCCAACGCAACGGGCAGTAGTAGTGAAGAACGTGGCGTGTTCCTGTACGCGCAGGTGCAATGTAAGAACACTAGAAAGAGAAAAATTATAAGAGTTTATGTTTAGGTGTAGAGTGTAGTACAGTACACCTGCAAAGCAAGACCCCTTTGCTTTTATTGTTGGATGACTAGTTTTGCAATTTCTCACTTCTCTCTTTCACATCCGTACCATCACTCACTCACTCACTCACTCCTTCTACTTCCTCACCTCTCTTGCTAACCTGCGCCGTTACAATCGACGCTCCTACTTTGGCCTGCGTTTCCACCGCCTCTTTCACTTTTCGTGTCGTCGCGGAGCGTGTCTCCACAGCCTTGCCGCAACCGTTGATTTCAGTTAATTAATTTATTTGATGTAGTAATCATGGATTCTTTGTTAGTATTAAATTAAAATGAGAGAGAGAGAGAGAGAGAGAGAGAGAGAGAGAGATTGCGCAAGTGAGGGCATGCGAGTACTTTGCATGCAGAGGCAGCGTCAGTGGTTGCAGAAAGCTTGTACGAACAACCATTCACACCGTTCAGGCTATTATGGCTTGCTCCTGCATCACTATTTCCTTTCTTTTTACTTTCTTCTATTCTAATTCCAAGTGTTCACTAATTTCATTTTTAAACTTATCAAATATACATTATCTTCATTTTAATTCTACAAATTCAATTCCTAATCATTTAATACCTTTGAGAACTAAAATAATTTTTGTTTAGTAAATTTAAAAAGTAAATCATATTTTTAACATTTTAAAAACTGCAATAACTAGTATCTGATACTCCTTTTACTTTGACTATGCGGATAATCTTAAGACCCCTTTTGATCTTTATACCTAATCAACAACTCTTTAAAATGTTATTGATGCTTTAAACCTGTGTCTTTATATTATGACCATTTATTACACTTAAAACAAGTATGTGTTGTTTGTTTTAAAATTTTCTATAATTATTTTTCTTGATATTAATTTTAAAACATTCGAGAATACTTAAAATGTGTGTTTAAATTAATCTTAATAGTATATTTGTATTAATATATATGATTTTTATTAGAAATTAAAAAAAAATATTTTCTATCCTTAAAATAAATAAAGATTAAATATTTTTTATATATATACAATAACCATATTAAAATTCAAACTCATGATTAGATTCATATTATTCAAATTCACCTTCATTATCTCAACTCTAGTTTTAAAATTAAACATTAACTATAATATAAGTTACAAAATTTGCGAAGTGATTTGTAGTTTTATTATTTGAGTTACAAAGATTACAAATCACTTCGTAAAATTTGACATATATTTCATTTTAAAAAATGATAAAGTTTTATTTGGCATGCATTTAAAAATGTAATTGTAATTAGAGTTCTAACTCCATCAATCATTAGAATTAGATTGAAATCATAAATTTTAAGTACAAAAATTTTGACGGTTAAAGTATAATTCTAAAGTGACTGTAATTTCACTTTAACATTTTGATCAAAGCTAATAAGGACTAAAATTACTATAATAAAGGCAATGGCAATGGTGCCAAAAAAAGTGATGAAATATTAGTAGTGTCAACCAATAATGATAGTGATAATGGAAAACGTAGTAACAATGATGATTAGTAGTAAATGGTATGACGGTAATGAGAAAACACAATGACAATTAACATTAACAATAACAGTAACAATAATAAAAGGGAGGTAGCAACAATGTTAACATTAGTTGTGATAACAACAATACTGGCAGTGATTATACTATAGGGATAATGGTAAGGCTAAGGGTGGCAATAGTAAGCTTAATGGTGGTGGAGACAATTACAACTATGATGTTAGTAGCAACAGGGTCATAAAAATAAGAAGAGTAGTTGCACAATATGTAGGTGAAGTTAAAAGTTGTAATTTAAATGATAGATATTAGGAATTGAAAAATGTTAATTATAATTATATTATAATTTTGTAGAATAGTGATTTCAATTTTAAAAATTATTTGTTTAAGACTACGTTTCATCAAACAACAACTTGTAAAACTAAAATACAGGTCAACCCAACATCCAAATATGTATAGAATGCCTCATATGACATTGAACATATGTTGAATAATCAAAAATTGTCTAAATCACTAAACAATAGGCTAAATCTCTCTAAGTATTTCAAAAATAAATATTATATTTATAATTGTATTAATGATATCATTTATTACCAATGATAAATTAATTAAGATATAAAAAATTTGGATTTTGTATCATAAGGTACATACTCATTCAAATCTTTCATCTTTTTATTTAGTTTGTTTCTTACTTGAAAATCAAAGTCTTACTAGTCAACCCTTCCTTAATTGTTAGTGTCGTGAAGTATAAACTACTACAATTGAAGATTCATTCCTTAGGTCCACCATCATATTCATCTTCATCGAAACACAAGACCTCATCTCATAAGTTTTGAACATAATATTGGGGTGGAAAAAGAAACATCTCTTTCTCCCATTTAATTATTTTTATTTTATTTATGCTTATTAATTTTTGGTTTTTCTTATGTTTAATAATGGTGGATACTTGCAAAAGTTTTTCTCATTAACAACAATGTGATACACATGCTTCCTTTGACTATTAGTGGTAGGTGGAGACTTATGGAGGTTATCTAACACTAAAGGTTCCTTGCCCTTTACCACAACTTCTTACATATACTTGTCCTCAATCACAACCAACAAAGGAGTCTTACCCTTCACTTTAACTAATTATTGAACTCCCTAGCCATTAAGATCACATCCTTCTTATTAACATTAGCTTCAAGTCATAAAGACTTCTTAACCTAATTTAGGAGTAGGATATACTAATTTAAGGACAAAACCCCCCATTCGAGTACCTAGTAGCCAACATGCCCAAAACTTAATAATAATCCCTTTAGATGTTTTGAATTCCATTCATATACACATATCATATATTGTACATCCTCCATGCCTTAGTCAAAAATAAAAATGTCAAAATATCACATTTTGTCAACACTTACAATAATTTTAATCACACTAGACCTACATTTTTTAAGTGTCACTACCACCTTTGCAACAACCTCAACTTGAAGACATTGACAATGTTTATGATCAATATGTCTTCATAATGAACCCACCTTTCTTGAACAAATCATTTTTTCATGATTCCTTAAACTTTGAAAAAATTACCTATAACAGAACAAGATGATGACACTAAAAACCCATACATGCATATTTACAATCTTAAATCCTTATTCTTTTGCAAGGGGGATAAGTGTCCACACTAAGTAAGATATCCTCCTTACTTGTCAATAAAATAGCCTTCAAGAATTCTAATCTTTTTCGTTATAATCTATCAATACATTAGGCAAATTTAATGTAGGCCATTCCTCATATTTGTTAAAAGAGACCTATTTATTTATCAATAAAGTCTAACCCAAGTTTAAGGCAAGTCTAATGATGATAATAAAAACATATGCCTCTTTAAGACTACATCGCTCGATTTATTAGGGAAGCGATTCAGCTTCAAGACTTCCTCCTTAGAGTTGAGCTTCATCTCATCAAAGATTAAATCTTATCGAAAACCTTTTTTTCCCACATTTCCATGAAAAGGAAAAAAAGGAAAAAACAATGGATGAATTTCTTATGTGTTTCGAGAAATTAGATAATTTGGGAGGCAAATTTAGAGCCTTTAAGATCAAATATTGCCTAACAAAGTTTGACAAATTTGGCATTTCATGGGACCATAAGGCTCGTTGGGATAACAAAAACTAAACTTTGTTCAAGAAATGCAATGAATACACTTCCTCTAACAATTGTCAAGTCATGTATCCTCAATGAATTCATAGGCATCAAGTTCAAAGATGTTGGTATGATGTCGTTGAGGTTTGTTAGTGTGACGCTTGAGTTTGTCTTCAATAAGTATTGTTATTTTCTCTTATTTATGTTTCATATCACAAGTTAATGTATCAAACACAAGGATGCCACTGGCCAACTTATCTGTCATAGGAAACTCTCACAACCTATGAATGACTCTAATTCTTATACCCATTCAACATTTTCATCTCTAATTCTAGTGTGTGTATGATTCATTCACGTGTCATTTTCGTTAAAAGCTTGCCAAGAGTCATTTTTTATCTGTGTCTTATCTCATTCAAGTCTACGATGCACATGCCTTGCAAGGTAGTCAAATAACATGGAAAACTTGTTTTAATTTTGTTTAATAGTTAATATAAATACTAAACAAAAAATATTATGAAAAATAATTTAAATTTAGATAAAAAAAATATTAATGTTCTTTATTTCTTTAACTGTTCTAATTGAAATGGTTGAATATTTTTAAAATTCCAAAAATAAAACTCATAGGTTTTGAAAAAAAAAAAAACAGAGATAAAGAAATTTAGTTACATTAAAATAACCTATGTATAAATTTCAAACAAATTGGTTTTAAAGAAATAAAAGATAAATGACTTTAGAGACAATAAAGTGATCTAAATATAGTCATAGTGGTCAATGACAAAAAGAGATAAAGACAATAAAGATATTTAAGATAAATGTACAATCAAATAAAGACAAAAAAAAAAAAAAACAAAATCATAAATCTTATAAAATTAGAAATTACACCTATCTTATAAGAAAAGTTAGTCAAATAGTGTTATAATATTATTTTAACAACTTTTTCATAATTATTTTAAATAAAAATGTTTTAAAATCCACCAAAAATAAATGTTATTTATACTTTAATTGTATCAATTGAAATGCTTAAGAGTTTTTATATTCTAAAAAAGTTGAAATTAAAGGTTTCAAAACTATAAATAAAAGAGAAAAAGTTTTAGCCACCATAGTGTGATATAACTCCAATATAAAGTGGTAGTAGTCAATAGCAAAATGCAAAACAAAAGAAATCAAGAACATTTAAAAAAAAGGTCTTAGTCAAACAACATAAAAATATCTTTAATAAGAGAAAAAAAAATTCCTAAATCTTACGTCAGTCAAATAACGTTATAGTATTGTTTTAATAATTTTTTTTAATAGTCAAGTTAAATTAAAAAAAACATTTTAAAAATTCATTAAATATTAATATCTTTTATTTTTAGTAATATCAATTGAAATGACGCCATCATTAAACAAAAATAAAAAAATATTAATGAAAGAGAGAGAGTGAAAACCGTAAAAATTACATAAGTCAAATAATGTTATAATATTATTTCAATAACCCTTTTAATAGTTAAGTTGAAAATATTTTATTTCATTAAATATTAAAGATATTTGATTTTAATCATGTCAATTGAAATGTTTTAATATTTTTTTAATTTAAAAATATCAAACTCATAGATTTTTAAAAAATAAAAAGAAAAAAAAATAACTTTAGTCATATGTGTGTGATCTAAATATACAGTCATAGTAGTCGGTGGCAACAAAAGACAAAGTTCAAGGACACTGGAGAGAAGATGCCCACTTAAACAAAGATTAAAAAACTAAAAATGAAAAAAAATCATAAATCTTACAAATTTAGCAAACACACTTGCCTTGTAAAATAAGTTAGTCAAGTAATGCTATAATTTTATTTTAATAATCTTTCTAATATTTAATGAAACCTTGAAAGAAAAATATTTTAAAAAGTACATTAAATATTTGAAAATAAAAAATAGTAATTTTATTTTGTTTTATTTTTTTCAATTGAAATGCTTGAGTATTTTTTAAATTCTAAAAGTCAAACTCACATATTTCAAAAAATCAAAAGAAAGAAAATCCATTCACACAAAGTAATCTAAATATAGAATCATAATGTGAGTTTAAATGTCACTAATGGAGCTTAAAGTACTTTTTTTTTCTTAAAATAATAAATTATTTTCTTTTTATTATGTCTTAAAGTTCAAAAAGATGCATCACAATTTCCAAAATCACATTCTCATTTTTTGACGAAAAATAGTCACAATGCTCAAAAAAAAAAAAATAGTAATTAAAGATATTTAAGAATTTTCTTCCTGCACCTTACAATTTTCTTTCCACACCCTTTTCACATTTTAAAAAAAAAAGTTAATTTATAATGTAAAATTACATTCCATATCAATCTTTTTGACATGTAAAGAGGGTGCATGAAAAAATTTGTGGAATGCGAAATTTAAAAGAACCAAAATTTAAAAGAAATCCATAAATTTTACAAATTAAAAAATACACTTGTCTCATAAAATAAGTCAAGTAACATTATAATATTACATTAATAATGTTTTAATAACTAATAAAAATATTAAATAAAAAATACACTAAACATTTGAAAACAAAAAAATACTAATGCTATCTATTTTTAATCGTTTCAAATGAAATTCTTGAGAATTTTTTAAATTCCAAAAAGTCAAAATCATAAGTTAAAAAAAAAAAGGCAGCTTAGCCACACTAGAGAAATGTAAGTACATTATTCAATTTATTTTAAGAAAATAAATTCTTATTTTTATTAGTTCTTTTAGAAAACTTTTGAAAAATGATCAATTATTTTTCAGTAAGAAATTGCTGTGAAACGCCCACTAAATATAGAATCATAGTTCTCTACAAATAGATAACAAGATTTTGTAGTGATGATGTATAGGATGTTCACAGTTTTCAAAGCATAAAATAAATAACAAAATTTTGTATCATTCACATATACCGTTCCATTGCTTAGTTTTAATTGGTAATCAAAGACACAGAGAGAGATTAATAATACAAGTATATTAAAAAGATAATATTAAACAATAATAAAATAGAATATGAAATGGTATATTATTTACATGTTTGTTAGAAACTGAGGATAAGTACTTTGAGTGGTTCCATCTAATAATAAATAAATGTTGGAATGGTAGCATTCAACAAGCCTCAACAAAATGAAAGAATGCGCATCAAAGTTTCTTGTACTATATATCCAAACTGAAAACTATGCGACCAAACAGGAATGGAATATGACTATTTAGGTTAGAAAATTAATGTTTTAGGGGTTGACAAGAGAACTACTCAGAAATCTTAGGTGAATTTTCATTGCCATAAGTATTTATTATTTACATAAAATCCTTTATGACATTCCAACTCCTGCAGCAGAAAATAATGGCGGTTTAACTAGAAAATCGATTATATATATTATACACGTATTTTAATATAAAATTCATAATTAAAATCAATTCAAGTATACATTCATACACATTTGATAATTTAAAAATAATTTAATCAAACTTATTTCCATTCAAAAATAAAATAAATGCCATACTCTTTGACTCTCGAACAATTTATAAAAGAAAGAGAAAATGAAAATGAGAGAAAAATTTTAATATAAGAGAAGGAAAGAAAGAATAAGAACCTTTATTTTTCTTTTATCTTGTGATTTGAAATGAAAAGTAAAACAAAATCAAGTTACTTTTATATCCTTTAATTTATATTCAACATTCTCTTTTTCTTATAAATATTAATTTTGTATTAATTAATAATGTACTGAATTTCACTTGGAGGAATCAAAATTTATTAAAGTACTTTTAATTTTTTATTCAACATTGAAAAATTTAACTCATTAAATAGTAAGAAAGTGAAAGAAAATTTATTTTTTTAGGGTAAAATAAAAATATTTTAAACTTTAAAACAAGGTGAGAATATGCCAAATTGTTTGTTAGGAACTTATGGTTTAACACATGTTATACCTAGATTAGATTATACCTATTTGGTAAATTATTTCTAATGAATAAAAAAAATTGTTAAATAAGTTAGGTAATTGTTTTTAAAAGTCTATTTAATTATAAAATTTTTTATTTCTGACAAATTAATTCATTTAAATAAGTATAAAAATATATTATTATTATAATCATATTACATTTACTATAATATTTTGAAATTATCTACTTGTTAGTTTATTTAAATATTTGAACTTACTATCATACGTATATGCATCGACTCATTAAACTATTTAGACTCATGTTTGGGTCAAATTATATATATATATATATTTTAAATATCAAAATGTACTTTAAATATGAGCTTTATATAAAATAAACAAACCAAATTTAGGCTTTTATGTGTGAGGTTGGTCAAACTCGTGTCTTGAAAAATCTAATTTAATTTAGTCTATTTTAACTTTTCTTTAAAAATTTACTTAAAATATATTGATTACTAAAATATTAATAAATTGATTTTTTAAAATAAAATTTTTAAAAGAAACTATACAACAAAAATTTAATAATAATGTATTGATAATATAAAATAACTTTATATTATCATTAATTATAAATTAGTTTAATTCAATTGTATTAAATAACATGTTTTATGTGGATGAGTTAGGAACAAATTAAATGATAAATAAATAAAGTAATACAAAATCAAAGTATAATATATTACCCAATAAATATGTTCCTTAAATTTAAGTAGAAGACAATTTTAAAGAAATACATTACTCTAAGTTAAGTCTATTGTCACTCTTTGTCACTCTTAGATAAAAGTCAACATTTAAAATTCAAATATGAAACTAGAATTCATATTCAAGTAAAAAAATTACATTATAAAAAATTAAAAAGGTCCAAAAATTAAAAAAAGTGTTGGGACAAATAAAAAGAAAAAAAAAAAAGCTATAAGTGAAAACACATAAACTAAATAAATGTGAAAATAATCAACTATGATCTTTTATACTTGAGATGAAGTCTGATGTGCACTATCTCACAGTCTTTCATGATGGATTTTTTTGTACACACCATTAGATTTTTTTAATCTTCAAATGAATGACTAATTTTTTCTTTTTTCTTTTTTGTTATTTTTTCCCTTGTCTTTTTACAAATTTATCCTTCTTTATTTTTCTCTTTCTTATTCTCTCTCTTTTTTTTTCTTGTTTCGTCTTCTTATTTTTTTTTCCTATAATGACCTCTACTTCCACATACTCACTCCCCGTTGATGTTATCGTTGTATATTTCATGAAAAAGTACTTTGAGCATGTTGTTATTTTTCTTAGTAATTAGCCTAGTAAACACAAAAATCTTTGGCCAGTGAACTAATGAACAACATTAAAATGATTAATGTCATTTTTCAAACCTAAAATAAGGTTCAACTTAAGACCAAATTGTCGTATGACCACTGATAAGTGTCACTATTTAATATATTTATGTAGAAAATTTGTGTCTTTTGAGCTTTACTGTTATGGAAATTAACAATTACTTTCTAATTTAGGACTATGTTTATTAAAATACATGTATTGAGTTTGGAAACAAAATTAGATATTTAATCC
>JAMLFT010001592.1:0-29867 GCA_026544285.1 Pachyrhizus erosus
GCTCTTCCGATCTACTTTTTAAAAACTATTTTATAAAATAATTTTCAAAAACTAATTTTTAGATAATAGAAATGAGAGAAGAAACGTGAAAATGCAAAAAAAAAAAGTATGAATAATAGAAATCAAAATAATTAAAAACTAAAGATAAAAAGTAAGTTTATAAATAAAATTTAAAAACTACTTTTATGAACAAGTTTTTTTAATTGATATTTGAATTAAGTAAGATTATTGTGAATAATAAAATTCTTTTTTTAAATATTTAATGTATATAAATATTTAAAACCATAGTTCTACACAATATGATGGAGAAAAAAGAAAAAGATAAAAAAAATAGAATGTATTTGACAGAAGAAAAATGAGAGAAGAGGGCAATAAAAAGGTGTGAGTCTTACACCTTTATATTTCTCTTCTAACTCATTCAAAAATTGAACAGTAAATAGTGAGATGTGTTTATATAATTGATTTTGACAAAATTTTAATTATGTAAGGTGGAATTTACTATTTTTGAAGAATGGTAGTCAATTACCAGAAAAGGTAATAAATTATTAATTTTTTATTTTATTTTTTATGTCTCTCTTTGGTAATTTTTTTCTTTATTTTTTAAATCAAACATCTCTATTTGACATCTTAAAAAAATACTTTTATTTTAACTATATTTTTATCTATTTTTTTACTTTTATTTATTTTATTTTAATCCTCACCTATATATTTTCTTGTTACCAAATACATCTGAATTGTTTCATGCCTGATACTTTTATGAAACAAGAGTTTTTTTCGCCTATGTATTTGTAAAAATAGAATACAAACCCTAATTTTGTCTTGTGTGAGAGCTTGATGAATCATGCAACTCCAAAAAAGTCTGACCCACGCTTGCGTTCCGAACTGGGAAACTTGTTCTGTACTGTCCATATGACACAAAAGCACAACTCACAATCATATCACTGCGACTCCGCCCTTTTGGGAGAACCCTTCTCATTGGCTCACAGCAATTACGTAAAACTATTTTTTCCGTTTTGTTGAAATTCTGTAACCCTCAACAGTTCTCTATTATTTGCCAACGAAAATTGTTGATAAAAGAAGGTAACTTTTCGGTTGAAAACTTCATAAGGAATATATATCTTTCTTTTTTTCAATAAGATATATCTTACACTTTGAAAAATATCATTGTTGGTTGGATTTGTATTAAAAAACAAATAAATAGAAGAACATGAGAAAGCAGGACTGGGTTTCAAGGTTTTCACTTGTTGATTGTGGACAAAAGCCTAAACCTTTTTTGTTTTTTTTCCTACATAACAGTTATCCTTTGTATGAAACAATCTTGTTTCGTTATAAAGAATAATTTTTTTTTATTTAAATACTTCATCTAATTATATATATTCAAAATTTAAGTTTAAAATTCTTAATTAAACTAAAAAATTTTGTATCAATTAATTTATGTATATATTTGATTTTACATTGGAGAATTGAATTAAATTCAAAATTAATGTTAAATAAGTTTTCACATATTTAATTTTATGTCTTAAAAGAGGTTAAAATTAATTATAGATTCATATATAATTAATTTTGAATTAAAATAATTTTGAGCAACTGTTATGTTAAATAAAAAAAATTATTCTAAATTTTATTTTTAATTTATTTTTATAATAAAAATATTTAAATATAAAGTACACCACTTTAAAATTAATTTTAACTAAAATTAATTTTATTTAAAATCAACTTTGTTAACAAATATCCTATCTTACGTTGGCATGATGAAAACATTTTTTACTCACTTAAAATAGCGTATGCTGAGATTTTCTTACATATTCTTTTATTTTTATGATATTTATGAAGATGATATTATTTGAATTATTATATATTTTAAAAATATATATTATATTATTTAATATTTTAAATATTTTATTTGAAATTAATTTTATCCTTAAAAATTAAATATTAAATAAGATTATTAAATATTTGAAATTATTTGTGTATTCTTTTTAAGCTTAAATATAAATTTAGTTCTCAAAATAATTTTTTTTAGTCTTTTAAAAGAATGATTTTGATCCTTAAAAAAATTAATTTTAATTCTTATTATCAAATAAATTTTTATTTTAATTTTTGTATTTTAAATTATAATAATTAATTGAATCATTACATTATTAAAGAGTCTAATAAGATATTAACATTGTTAATTTTTTTGAATGTATAGAGTCTAATAAGATATTAACATTGTTAATTTTTTTGAATGTATAGAGATTTAAAAATAAAATTTACTAAAGAATTAAATATAATTGTTTTGTCAAATTTTTTTAGATGTGATAAGTCATTAGATTCTTAAAATTATTGTTACTATATTATTTAATATTATTATTTATCAATAAGAACTAAACCTAAAACTAAAGCTAAAAATGAGTTGAGTTTGATTTAATTTGGCTCGACTTAATAAAAATTGGTTTAACTTAAAGTTTAACTCAAGTTTAATATAAATATTTATTTTTAAATTAAATTTGACTCAATTTAAATTCACAAATAATTTGATTCATCTCGTTAGCTTGACATGATTTAAAATTCATATTATTATACCGATTTTTATTTATTTATTTTAAACAAAAATAAAATTAATATGAAATTAATTATATCAATTTAAGAATATAAAATATATTTACTTAATATATGTGTTTGTTTATGTATATATGTGTTAAATTATAATTATTTTATATGCTTTTATTTATTTAATAAAAAATTGATATTAAAGTAATTAAAAAATAATTATATAAATTTAATAATATAAATATTTAAGACAATGTATAATATGTAAATTTTAAGTAAATTTTTCTATGAAGACTAAACCATTTCAAGGTGAAAAGATGATTAAAGTAGACATAATGTCTTCAAATAAAGTTCTTTTCGTGCATATGTGTGACTAAAAATCAAACTCTTGTAAGCATAATTAAGAAAATCAATTGCGTACTAATTACAAGGTTTTATTGGTTGTAAATGTTAGGTATTATATGCTTTAATGTGTATAAGAAAATGTTAGATTGACTTAAATAATATATATATATATATATAACTTTCACACAAGTACATGCTGTTAACATACAATGGGGAGGAGTTAAAACTTTTAAGTTGCATATTGCTTGCTTTTAATGGAAAAGTCTCTACAAGATCTCTGAATTTTTTAAGCTTATCTATCATGATTCATGTGAATGTGTAGTTCGTATCAGATATGTGTGGAAAACTTTTTTTATAAAGTGAACTTACGTTAACATCATTTATGTAATAACTAATCATTAGTGATTATGATAGTTAATTTCCAACTAATTATAAGATTATGTTATCCCCAATCTTCAGGAGTTTTTTTTCTTCTGAGGAATCGGAGTTGAAGTTTTTTTTTAGGGTGAAGTTGATGTTAAAAATATACAAATAACAAAAACTATTTCTTAGATCTGAAATATAAAAAATATTTTTTCCTTTTTTTTCTTAATAAAAAAATTGCTTTGTATAGCAACAAAAAGTATTTTATTTTTGTATCCTTAACATAAATCTTAAAGACTAATATTAACGGAAATTTTGTTAACCTAACTCACTTAATTTTTAAGTAGAGGTTAATGCACGTCCACAAAATTCACATAGCACGATATCTATTGTGTGACGACCAACTATAAATTGGTCAAATTATGTGAGTATAGAACCATTGAATAGGATTTAAAATTTTAACTTGCCTTCACGCTACAAAAGTCTCTTAGGGGCCTTTTGCTTTTTCACTTTTGAAAATGTAAAATTATTTACAATGCTAAAATTTATATATATATATATATATATATATTCAACCACCCTACATTACCCTTTTGAGTTTTATTGGATCAAATGCTTATAATTTTTTTGGTGTTACCTTATTAATTAGAATTAAAATTTCACCTTTCTATATTAACTTTTAATATAAGTATTTATTACACAAATTAATGAAATAAAACTTCAATTTGTTAAAGATAATTAAGAAATTATATCTAAATTTTGTCTATAAAATTTTAGAAAACTAATGTTCTCAGTCCCAATGGAGAGAGAATCCTAATGCAACTCGTGCTTTTCCTTGAATATTAAGCAGATCCGTGGCTGCTGGCAGTACGCACTTATGCACATATGTGAGATTTTTTGGCCCTGAATGTGAAGGATGGGCCAAAAATATTTTCTATCTGGCCTATTAGTACTTGATATGGATTGTGCTTTTTAATTCTAAACGTGTGAAATGAAAAAAGTAAAGAGTATATAGTATTGATTTAAGTTAAAGTATATCACAATATTAACTAACTTTAAATTAGTGATGGGCGTACTCTTTTATTTATTTTATTTTGCACATTATTCATTTTAGAAGATAATCCGTTTTGAACTAATAAGAATTTTGATCAAAATGCTATTGGTAAGGGTTATCATATATCATATAAATATAAATAAATAATAAAATCAATCCAAACACTATATTTTGGGAATATTATTATCTTTAGATGGCAATGTCTCACTCTAAGTGAAGGTTCCTATTCTTTTTGTTCAGATTTAAATCCAAAATACAAGTAAATAACTACATTTGGATCTTCTTACTATTTCTTTAAAATTACTATAATATTCAAATGCAATAAATTAATCTTAAAAAAGTCAAATATTACTAAAAATGCATCAATTTAGTGGTTGAGTTATATTTTTAATTCTTCAAAATATCATGATTTTTTTAGTTGGTCTTTCATTTTTAAAAGTTTGGTATTTAATTCTAAGGGAGAAAAAAATATTCATTTTAAAATTTGGATTTGTATTTGACATTAGCGAGTGGTCCAATAGTGGATTACTTGATATGTCTAACAACAATCACTATGTTAAGCTTTGATATCATCTTAACATTTGGGTTTAAGCTTAACTCACTTCTACAAAACTAATTTGTAAGATCATGATTGTCTCCACTTATATATTTTAATTTGGTTATACCATTAGTCAACGTAGGATCTATAACAAGGTCTACAATACCTTGAGAATTAGAATTTTCTATAGACATCTAAAACATGAAGTTTGTAAAATTAGAATTTGCTATAGATATATGGAGAGAACATGATCATTAAATTTATCAAGTATTGACATGAGTATTGTGAGATTCTTGCTATTGGGGCTATTCTTGATCCATAAATGAAGTTTGAAGTGATTCAATTTTGTTATTTAAATGTTTATACTTCTACTTGTGGAAAGAAGATTAGTGATTTAAAGGTAAAAATAAACAAGTTGTTTGAAGAATATGTGAAAGTAATTTCGCATGAGTCGGTTGCTTCAACTTCTCAAAATTCTCCTTTGACATAACAAGTTTCTTATATGAATGATGAATTAGTGATGGATGATAATTTGATGTAAGTTAATTCGTTTTAAAGTCTTTTCATTTATTTTCACTATTATTTAATACTTATCATTGGTTGTTTTATTTTATTTCTCTTATAATGTCTTAAGAATATGTTGATTATTTAAACCAAAATGTTAATGACATTAGAAGGTCTAAATTGGATCTTTATTTAGATGAAGGGAATCTTGATCCAAAGATTTTTGATAAGTTGGGTGTGCTATGTTATTCAAGAGATAACTAAAATCATTATCCAAATGTCTCAAAGATGACTTATGATATGCTAAACATTCTAATAACTACAATTACTAATGAGTTCACTTTTAACCTTGGTTCTCATGTGTTAACCAAATATCGTTCTTTCCTTCTTCTTAACAATGTAAAAGCATTCATTTCAATCCAATTTTGGTTGCATGATTTTGTTGAAACTAGTTATTTTTATAACTTACTATTACTACTTTGTTATTAATTTATATATTTCTTAATCTTTCATTATTAATAAATTGCAATTTTTTTATTGTAAATGGAGATAAAGATGTACAAAGAGATGAAGTTGTTGTAGATTTATCAATTCAAGATTTCTATGTTGTTGATGGACAAGGACAAGGACAATAATAATCGTATGGGTGTTTTATTTTATATTAAGTTGTAAAAACTTGAAATATTTACACTTACAAATTTATTTAGATACTTGATATTTGAGTGTAGAGCTGTCATTTGGTGTTTATTATGTTGAACTTATCAAGTTTGTTCTCTTAAATCATGTGGAGTTGTGTTTGTGGAAGTAAAGTTGATTGTATTTGTGAAACATTTAAGAAAAATTGGTTGTTATGAGTTTTATGTGGTAAAGTTGCAACTAACATCAATAACATTTTGTTGCTTTATATGACAAACGTGGTTTTTTAACATCAAGGAATTGACCTATTAATAGACTTATTTTCTTGGCATATTGTCGTACTGGTGTTTTGTTAATTTAGTATTTTCCACTACATGTTATAACCTTTTTGCTAGTTTACTTACCATGAAGAAAATGTGTATATAATGGAAGTTTAGATTCAATATTATTATTTCATTTTATGCAAAATATGTAAAATGTAAAATGAGATATCATTTTGCTAAACATATTGATGTAGCAAATGAAGTTTACAAATACAGGAACATTTATTAACATTTATTTTTTGTGATGAATAATACAGGAAGCACAATATTGGTTGTACATGTCATGGTTTACATCAATCTATTTAGTTGGGGAGAATATGACTCAACGAGGTTGAGGGTTTTTTAGGTAATTGTGCATGGTGGTAAAAAATGATATTTTATTTTTGGTGTATTTTCTATGAATAGTAGCAATGTTAAAATTCAAAATTTTTATTTATTTATTTATTTTAGGCAGGTCAACCCATTTAACTCATCAACTCGTGGTGGGCTAGACTAGGTGGGTTAGCTTTTTATATGTTCTTTAAAAAGTGAGTCGAGTTAGGTTAACTCACTTTTTAAACAATCCATGGTAAGCCAACCCAAATGGGCTAGGTTGACCCACTTTGTCAACTTTAAAATATTTCATTCTGTTTTATTTCTAATGCTAAAAAATTAGGTTTTTATATTGATCTTTCCATTTTCTCTTTTCTTTAATTTTTTCTGACTCATCCCACACACGTTAACTCTTTCATTCTCTTTTCTTTACTCTCACACACCTCCTTTAAATCTCTTATTCTCTTCACTCTTTCGCAAACACGCATCCCATTATCCTCTCTTTATTTTATTGCATAGGCTGTAATTCTCATCAAACTTCATGGTGTACAAAGCAACTCTATGACAAGTCGTCTTCTTCATTCTTATTATTTCCTTTATTTTTCTTATTGCAATAAGACAAAAACCTATATATTCATTGTGTTACATATATAAAGAATAAGCAATTTTCAAAACTTAACATGACTTGAAAATTACGTTGAAAACTAAAGTTTGTAAACTAACATTTCTAGATACCATTTCAATGTGTCCTCCTCTACAGAAATCAAAATGAAGGGCACACCAAAGTTAAAGAGATCCACTAAACATCACCCTTCGTTTTGGGAGGGAGTGGGTGAAATCTATACAATTGTATATAGCACGTCACCTCCTAGTAAGCCTCATAAAGTAGTTCATGATCCTTAATGCAAAATGGATGTATCATTGATAAAGCATTTTCTTGATGAATTGAATGATTAATCATATTAATTGTTGATGTCAAAGCAAACAAACACTACATTTATCATGACACTATTAGGTAAGGGTAAGGAATCTCAACCTCTAACTTGTAGTGGTTTGACTTCAATGATAAGACGTTGAATATGCTCAACTTTTTAGCATAGAGCAATAAATGGCTAAACAAAAGACCTTTTTGTTTGTTGATCAGGGAATACAAGTACACCATGATAAATGGATAATCATCTGTGACAATGTTATGATATTGTTAGTCGATATAATGTTGTGTTGATACATTTATCAAAAGTGCAAATATGACATTTTTTTTCTTAGAGGTCGATCATCATCTTCTTCACATCCCATATCATTGCTATTAGATTTGTTTGCAATTGTCTCTTTGTATTAATATCATATGTTGAACTTTTATATTATTTAATAATTTCAATGTTTTTCATAATATATGGTTTGCTAAATTTATTTATTTTTTTGTTTTATAAGTTTATTTGAAATATGAGCATCCACTACCTCCTATTACATTACAATGGGACACATTGTCATGGTGACACTCATTCAAGAAAATTTTCATATTTAGGTTGTATACAACATTTCAATTCTTTATTAGTTGCCAATGAACATGAATATATAAATATTAGTAGAGACTCGTTAAATGATATTATTTACATTGAACTTTTGCTAATACTTTATTAATTTCATAACACTTTACCATGAAACCAATATTATATAATATATTTAAATATTTTATTTTTTAAATTTGTGAGACTTTTGATTTTAATTTTTAATTAAAAATTTGATATTTTTAGTTCTTCAAATTCACAGTATTTTTTTCAATCCTTCAACTTCATTTTGATGAACTAAAACAAACTAAAAAAAAAGTAATCTTTTTAATCCCTTAAATTTATTTTAGAAACTAAAAATAATATTATGTGAATCTCAAAAATTGAAAAGAGCAAATTTTTAATTAAAAATCAAAATCAAAATTATTTTAAATTTAAGGAACCAAAACCAAAATTTTTAATTTTGTGATAACATTTTATTAGAATTCATTAATAATTAATATAGAATGTTATAAAAATAGGTGCCTTAGTTTGTTTGCTGTAATGTTTAGAATTTTACATAATATAATAAAAAATATTTTAATTGTGTATCGTATAAATATATATAACAAAAACAAGTTTTTGTTATATATTATATCCTATAATACGACAAAAATATATATTTTTTATATTATTAGAAATGTGGCTTCTAATGTTTAATGAAAAAAAATTCTTATTAAATATTATAAAATTACACTCCCTCACACCAATAATTACAGAGCAGAAACAGGTTTTATTATGTATAATTTACAATGAAAATGTATTTTGATTAAGAATGTTTTTAACAAAAAAATCCAGAATGTTAAGGTATAAACTTAACATTGTGGAGTTGAGAATAACAAAGCCTCTGTCCGAACAAGAACTAGCCAATTTCGCCCTCTTCGTTCTGAGGCCTAGTGGGTTATTAGAGCCTGTTTAATTTACTGGGATCAGATTAAATTGTTAGATGTTAGAATTACAACTAACAAAAATATATCAGACGTATGTAGCTTACGCTGATTTTTGTAATAAACTAATGCAACGCGTTTAGCATTAAAATATTTCTTGCATATATGTGGTGGGAAAATTATGACTATCGTGTCTACACATTCATGGTTCTAGTCTTGTTTACATTTTACGTTTTTCGTTACTGATAAAACAAATCATTGCAATAACTAAAGCACAAGATCTAAAAACTCCCTAGTCAAAGCTAAAAAAATTGGTCCAATATTCAAGATCTATGTATCAAGCATCAACAACCTATTATAAGGTGGCATTTGGCGAGCTCCTGTATAGTTGCAAGCCCTCTCTTTCAATCTTAATTGCTCACATTTATACAATAAATATTAATATTTGTGTAGGGTTTACACATTGCACGTGCCCACCAAATAAAAAGAGTGGCCTCAAGATATTTGAATCCACACCTAAAAAAAAAGTAAGTTTATTATTAGATCTTTAACCATTCGTGTTAACCTCATTTGCACAAAACTTGAATTCTTGAAGCTTAGTTAACTTGCATAACGCATGCCTTCATTGGCAGACACAAAAGAATGGTCAGATCAGTCCCACGGAACCAGCCTTTGGAGCCAAGTTTGTTTTAATTTGTTTAGTATGTTAAACACGAAGAAGCGTAGTAGCTGGATTCTTAGTTTCTGGAATTTGTTAAATATAAGCTCTTAACGTGTATGCCAAAAGCCCTTTGCTTATCCTCGCAGCGTGCCTTAATTTCCTCAGACCGTCCACTGCGGTTTCATCAAATGGTGGCTGATAACCATGAAAAGTCATCACTACCCTTTGACTATGCTCCCACCTATGGGTAGATCATTTTTCCTATAAACTTTTTTTTAAAATATTTAACCCAATTATATATTTAAGGTTTAAATTCAAAATTTTTATTCAAATAAAATAATGTCATATCAATTCATTCACCACTTGCTGGTCATCTACACCAAGTTGAGTCAAATTATTTAACAGCCTTTTGAACTTGGAAACTTGGAAATTAAACTCATCTAATTAATGAATTTTGTAAACTAACGCTAAAGAAGTCAAATTTTTTGTGCTTCAAACTTTCATGAGCCACGGTTAAGCAAATCAGCATCCATAAATGGTGCACCCACCTTCCACAATTACATAAACATGTTTGCATCATATAACTCATGAACCGAAGGGTATAATAGACCATACAGAAAAAAAAAATGTAGTTTACAATGAAGGATACTGTAGTGCTCAAGTTATACGAGTGGCTCAAGCTTTTTAAGGTCAAACAATAGAATATGCATTAGAATTCCATCACACTCTTCCATTAGCATGCACCATGCAACCTCTTCACCTTTTACCACTTTTGCGGCGTCAACTTCTCCCTTAGTTCCCTTCTTATAAACCCTAGCCCACTCCCTTCATTTTCTACCATCCTTCTCATTTCCCCAAGAAACAAACACACAAAGAATAGTAACACTCTTCTCTTCATCTCCCTTTCTCTGAGCACTCCTTCAACTTTGATCCTGGCAAAGCCATGGGGCTCCTAAAAGCAATATTCATCATAGCAATAACCATGGCTTTGTCCATCGCACTCACAATGAAAACCATCACGGAGGAGGAAGCAAAACCACCTTTTGTGGACCATGATGTGCCCTCATCACAATCAACCCCTCATCAAAAGAATCTCCTTCTTCCTTCCAAGAGGGCGAGTCGCTTCCTTGCTCAAGTTAAAAACCCAAATGCTGCTGATCACTGCCACAAGGACAACGAGATTTGCACCTTGGTGGGTGCCAAGAACTCCACATGCTGCAACAACAAGTGCATTGACGTAGGGTATGACAAGCACAACTGTGGTGCGTGCAAGATGAAGTGCAAGTTCACGCAGACATGTTGTAGAGGGCAATGTGTTGATACCAACTTTGACAAGAGGCATTGCGGGGAGTGTAACCATCGGTGTGAGCTAGGTGAATATTGTGTCTATGGAATGTGCGGTTACGCCTAAGGTTCATGAGTCCCCATTACATATATAGCAAGGTCCTATGTTATTATTATACGAGGTTTGTGATTTTATTAAAAATGTTCAATAAAGTAGACCACATTTGTGGTGGTTCTCTAACAAAATACAATAGTATATAGAACTGTTTCCTTCTCCAAATAAGTATATATATTATCTCATTACACATTATCACATGTTATGTATTCCTTTTCTTATTTTCTTCTTTTTATATATATATACATATATTGGATAGAGTTAGATAATTAAGAGCCAGTTTTACGAGAATTAAACAGAATATAATGGTTTGGTTTTATGATTTATTTTGCAATTGAATATTAATTGATTGGAAAAGGTTGGAGTATTTCTTTTTTATTTTAAATATGTTATTAGTGCGGAGACTGATATTTTTGGTAAGATTTTTCTTTTTAATTATATATTTTTTTATTCATAATATTTAAATTCGAGATTTTACTTAAAAGTATCAAACCTGAATCATTAAATAACTTGTTAGTTGAAAAATTGATCTTTAATATAGGATTCCTTAGAATTTCTTTTGATCAAAGTTCTTAACCTATGAAAAAAAATTGATCTTATACACAAATGTTAAATGAAACATAAATTAATTGAAAAAAAAAATTCATCTTCTTTATCTCAAGTCTCATGTTTATTCTTCTCTCTGAAAGAGAATTGTCAAATATAATTCATTCGTAATATATTGTTTCAATGTCGTCACTGGTTGGCAGCACCTTGCATCTACATATACGAAGCGCAATTATTGGTGATTTTATAACACGATTTCAAACAGTACGTGTGTGTATTAAAGGTATATTTAAATTATTTCCAGAAAAGATTTATTCCCTGGCTACTTGATTTTATATAATAAATTTTATTTAAAATTAACTTTGAAAAGTAGTTTAGTGTTTGGATAAGTTAATTGAAAAATGTATAAATTAATATAATATTTAAATTATATAGAAAAATATTTTTGTCCCAAATCACTCTATATTATAGACAGGAGACTTCTTATAATGACTTGAGTATCTTTAACTCTTGAGTTAAATTTGGTTATTGAGTTCTGATCAATCTTATTTTATATAAACAATTTTACGATAGCATTATTAGAGTAAATTCCTGATTTATTATAATATTTTTGGCTAAATTTGCTAACAAAAATCTGAAGACTGCAATTCAAAATTGTGGAGTGTAGGATAAATAAAGTGCCGTGAATCTGAAAACTTATCATTAAAGATAACACATTTGCCCGCAAAAGCTACCTTTAATTAACTACTACTCAAATTGTTTCTGAAAAATGAAGACACCCAACTTATAGATCAGAAGCAAATTAAAGTGCCATGGGGTTTTCCTCGAAATCCGCTTGTATTCACATGAATGCAGCCAATGGGGGTATCCACATGCATTTGAGAAGGGAAGTTGATCTTTCACTCTCCTCTTGTACGACAATTGATCTATTATCATCTATGATTCTTCTTGTTGTCAAACTTTTTATTATTATTAAATTAAAAAAAAAATAGCAGATATTGAAATGTGTGATAACTGATAAATTAGGCTTAAAACGACATTTTCTCTGCCAGTATGAGTAAAAAGAATAAGAATTGGGTGCTGATCGTTTTTTTTCTCAGTTATACGAGAAAATTGTTAAAGTAATTTTTCTAAAAAAATAAATTAAATCAAACCGTACTTCATAATCAACTATTGAGATTTTAAATGATATATGATGTGGTAAAAATGGGACCACAAACTTCAACTGAACTTTGGGTTGATCGAAGCCTGAAGTTTCCTAACAGTGATATTGCTTTTGGCAACGTATAAGGGGTAAATGAAAAGGCCAACACTTATGTCAGTGACTATTGTGATAAAATTCCGTTAGTTGTATTTATAAGAAGATGAGATGAGTTTAATTACCTTATACAGGATTTAAGATATCTCAAAAATAATATTATTTTAGTGTGGTTATATTATGATCCAATATATAATTTACTATTTAAATCTCATTTGTATGAGTGTTGACTTTGGTCAATATTTATAATTTAGTCTAATTTAACATTTTAAATTTAGTCTAATTCAACTCCAATTCAAAATAATATGATTGAGAAATGGAGTTTCATATAAAGTATTATTTCTTTTTTTATTGAGCACCATTTTAACTGGAGTTTCAACTCCAATTATTTCTTTCTTAGAAGTCTTTACTTTCAACTCATCTAACTTCAACTTTTACTAACAACTCAAGTTGCATCTATGGCAGGCTGAACTTTTTTTCTAAATGCACTAATTTCTCCTTATCTTTGGCGCTCTTTAAGGAGACTTGTAAGTTTGTTGCCAATTTTTTTACAAAAATGTTGATTGGTACAAAGATATTTTGGTAAAAGACATACACAAACAAGGATAATTGGTTTTTTTTTTTTTTTCAAATTTACTCTTCCTGCATTTTGTCAAATATAATTGTTTATATGTTATTGGTTTTAAAAAATAGACAGACATATATTTCTTTATGCAATAAGTGCAAGGGAGACTTTGTATGAAATAACAATCTTATTTTTTGCAACCTCTAATATAGGGGTAAAAAACGATAGGTGAAACCTTTAAACCACAATTTATCTTCAATTTGCTTAGCCAAATTCTACTTTATATCAAGATTTGTCACATTGCTTAAGACAAAGCTCTTGCGATATAATAAAGACAAATTGTTGATTACATGTTGAAAAAATTCTTAAATGTCATTTTTGAGATCAACCTTGAATAGGAATTTATCCTCTTTCTTAGTAAATTAATGCATTTAGTACCTTGGAATCTACCTATTGCGAGAAAAAAATTACCAAAGTCAAATAAATGTTTCCTGGAGGACAAAGGTTACAGTGAGAGATATAGATAGGTCTCTCATTGTGAAAAAATAACTTTATACCATTAGATTTCTTTTTTAAATAAATAGATCAAAATATTTCTCTTTTTTTTCTTTTCTTTTTTTAAATTACCCTCACTTCCCTTCAATCAAACTCTTCTTGTTCATATTTTTTTGTTCATTGAAGAACACATGCAACCAAACCCTTTAGTGTTGATATTTTTTCTCATTCATCGGGGAGAGCGTGTGCAACAAAGTCTCCAACATCCTATCGAATAGTGGCTTCATGGTGTATTCCAGAAACAAAGTTTAAAGGATGATGAGGGTTCAATGAACCTTCAATACCCAAAAATAAAAAATAAACAAAAAGGGCTCCAATCGATCTAAATCTAATTTTCAAGTTACATATTTGAGAATAGTGAAGCATGAGACAAAGAAAGTGAACGAAGTGATGGCGGTGCAAACCTGTCACTGTGTTGCTTCTCTCTCATGCGCAAACACTAGAAAATACACCACGAACTGTAACCCAGATCCGATCAAACACCCGCACGATCAAAATGGTGCATTCTGATAGACGCTTTTTAGGATCACGACATTGGCGTGAATTTGGGTATAGTGGGATTCTTTTTCAAATAGATGTGATGTCATGAGTTTGGATGGAGTTTGGATCTGTTGAGTTTGTTGGCACAAAGGTAAGACGATAGGTTGGGGGTGGTGAGAAGGAGGGGGTTGGGGGCGAAGGAAGAAGGAGATGGAGGGAGAGCATTGTTGGTGGCAATGAGGGAGGATATGATAGGATAAATTTGGAAATTTAAAAAAGAAAAAAGAAAATATTTAGAAAAGTAAAAATATTTCAATAATTGGTTTAAAAACTAATAACTTCAATAAACAACATTACTTTCCCACTGTGGGAGACCTAAATAGGTTTACCACTGTAGCTTTCATCATCCTAGAAAGGTAAGATTGACTATACGGGTTTATACCCACGGGCTGACCATAAAATTTGTAGCCCATGTGAGCTACAAGCTCCCTATTTTGTAACATATTTAAAGTGGGTTATTTTACCTGTGCCGTTTAATTTGTGGGTTAAACAGATAAATCCATAATCTCTGCAGGATGACCCATAGTTTTTTTTAGTAGGCTTTTTTTTACTTGTTGTGTTTATTACCCATGAGATAAATGTGAGTCTGTGAAGCCTTCTTCCTCACGAGCGACCCGCTAGTGCTAGTTTAATGTGTTAGTGAGACCAAGAGAGAGATTCCTTTGCACGAACTAGTCGTCTCCACCTTCATCACAAACGAGTCGCCACCTTCATTGCGAACCTGTCACTATTGCCTTCTTTCTTGAACTTAACGGTGTCGCCTTCCTTCATGAACCTGCCACCTCCGCCTTCTTCCTTCACGAACCTGCCACCTCTGTCTTCCTTACGAGCCCATTGCCATCATCCTTGTGAACCCGCTACCACTGCCTTCCTTCGTGAACTTGCCGCCGCCGCCGCCGCCGCCGCCTTCCTTCACGACTCCCTATCTCACTCGTGTTGCATCTAGTAACTTAAATTTTTAATATATATTATTACTTTCTATTAAAATTTTAATATATATTATTGTTAGAAGGTTGTTCAAATTTTATATGCTAAGTTCTAATTGATAGATACAAGGTTGTTCAATTTTGATTAAGTTGCACATGTAATTGTATTTATTTGGTATAATAATTTGTAACATAATTGTTTGTTAAAAAATTACCTATTGAATCTTATTTTGGTTGGTCCTTTTGGTTAAATGTTTTAACTTTGTTGAAAATGGAATTCTTTAATGATTCATTGAATGAAAGCGTTGATATGGTAGATGAAAATGAAATGCAAACTCAAAATAATCAAGATGCACCAGATGAGCCTAAGTCCAAAAAATTAAAAAAGATGTTTAGGGGACTTTCATCTTCTATGTGGAATTACTTTGATAAAGTGTCTAGTGATAGAATTTTATGCAAGGCTTGTGAAAAGATTTAGTGGAAGATGAGAATAGGAATGACAATTCAAGTTTAATACATCATATTGATGGTTGTAAGAAGATTCCAAAAGGGACTGATAAAAGTGACGTTGCTAAGCTTATGCTTGATCATACTGAAAAATTAAAAGCGAGAAAAATTGATCAAAAAATGGTGAATGACATGATAAACATGACACTAATAAAGCATGACTTTCCTTACAATTTTGTTGAATATATGAGGTTTACACAATTGGTTAAATACTTACATCCTGATGATAAGATACCTTTTAGATGTGCTTCCACTATATATGTGACTAATATATATGACATTAAAAAAATTGAAAGATGTATTGTCCAAAATTTCTAGTATAATATCTTTGACATTTGATTCATAGAGTTTTTGTGCTATGGAGGGTTATATTTCATTAACTGCACATTTTATTGATGAAAATTAGAAGGTTAATAGCAAAATTCTTAAATTTTGTTATTTACCTCCTTCACACTCCAGGATTGAATTGGTTAAAACAATATATGAATTTTTGGAAGAATGGGGGATTGAGCAGAAATTTTTTTTCTTTAACTTTGGATAATGCATAAGCAAATAGTCAAATAGAAAAGATATTAAAAGAAAGACTTTTGAATAACAATAATGGTTTGCTATGTGGTGGAAAAAAAATTTCATATTCAATGTCGTGCTCACATCTTAAACCTTATTGTTCAAAAAGAAAGGTTGCAAAACATGCTTTAGACAAAATTAGAAAAAACATAAAGAATGTTAGAGGCTCAGACACAAAAACAAATGTTTTTAAAGCTTGTGTTATTAGAGTGGGTAATGTAGACATAAATTGGTTTTTGTATGGATGTCCTTACTAGGTAGAATTCCACTTTTAATGCTTGAAAGTGCATTTGCATATCGACATGTTTTTAATATGCAAACTATTTGTCTTATCCTACTAATGAGGAATGAGTTAGAGGTGAGAAAATGTGTGAATTTTGGCATCCATTTTATTTGATCACAAATATTATATTTAGTTCCTCCTATCCAACATGTAACTTATATTTTACATAGGTGTGACAAATTGAATGTTGATTGGTACAAAATAGTAGCCATGAAGATGAGACAATTAGGAAAATGATTAAGGATATGAAAGTGAATTTTGACAAACATTAGAGTGAACATAGTGATGTTCTTATACTTGGAATCATTCTTGATCATCGTTATAAGTTGTAATTTTTGAAATTTTGTTATTCAAAAATTGGTCTTGATTCGATATATTGTCAAAAAAAAATTACAAATTATGAAACATATGTTATATTATCTCTTTTATAAAAATATCTAAGAGAAAAACAACTACAAGAAGGCAATAAGAGTCTAAAGCTGACCTTGCATTGACAAAAGAAAAGTCATTAGCATCACATTCACAGTATGCATTTATCAATTTAAGTTTTTTTATCTTTATTTACTTATTTAATTATTTACTTATGTTATTTTTTTATTTGTGACAATGATTTTTTGTGTAAATAATGTAGGAGTCATAAGATGGAAGTTCTTATTTGGATATTTATTTAGATAAGCAAAGACTTTCTTTGACATATTCAAATCTTGTGTAAAGATCTTGCATTCCAAATTACAATTATGACAATTGAATAAGTTTTTAGTATAAGTTTTTGTGTTCTTAATAAATATCGAAGTTGTCTCCTTCCAAAAAAAATGTGCAATCTTTGATATGTACAAAAAATTGGTCAATAGGATTTCAAGTAAAATGTATAAAAAATATTACCTTGAATTTTATTTTATCTTTAACATTCAAAATAATCCTAGACTTTAATGTATTATGATTTATTGATTATTTGTGATGAGTTGTAGATAGAGTGGATAACTCTTTGGAGATTGGAAAAATGGAAGAAGCAAATACATCAAAGATTGGGTCAAACATAGTCAATGAAGAAGATTGATATTTTGATGTTATGTAATTTAAAATTTGTATTGACATGTATGACTTTAAACTTTGTGCACTTTTGAATTTAAATATTTTATATGGTTGTATTGTTGATTTTTTTATTTATATTTATCTTGAGGCAATTAAGAATTTGTTTTTATTAGAAAAATATTTCATATTTAGCTTAAATTTGATTATTATTTTTTTTAAAAAAATATTTTTTATTTATTTAATACGGGTTGTGGACTTACCTATTTACCTGCAAGTTATGTGGGATGGTCAAGAGTTGTATAAAGTGAAACTCATTTAAATTGTAAGCTCAACAGACAGACTAAATGAGATGTAAGCTTAAACGGATACTAGCGTAAACAAGCAAACAACTTATATACCCAACTCTATGTCACACCAATTAAAGGTTAAACATCACATTGTTGAGAATTCTATGACAAAAAATGAAATCTTCCTCACTTACCCAAGAAAGAAAAGTCATTTACTAATGCTTCGGGCTTAAGAAAACCTAAAGCATAAAGTACATTCTTTTCTTCCATGTAAATGACCTAGGTTCTTATATAGTACTGAAAATCATCATTTGTCCCCAATGCTAAATCATCCCTAACCCTTTTGTTTTGATACAAGCAAACAAGTAATGATTATATGAATTTAAAGAAAAACTAATGAAAACATCCTAATTTTCATTAATATCTAGTCAACTTGATTAATAATGATTACAAGTGAAAATGTAATTTAAATCATAAAATTTAATTAAATAATTTTTATGTGAATTTCTATATAAGTTTTAATGATTAATTTAATTAGAACTTAAAATCATGCTATGAAACAAACAATAAAAGTTTTCACTATTCTTTATGAGTAGACAAACAAATATTTTATAAAATTTAATATAATTAATCATTATTTTTAAGCTCTTCATAATCTAATAGGATAATATCCCAATCATAATTACTCAAAAGTTTTATGATTGGACAACATAAAAATTTTAAGACTTGGTGCATTCATTTGAAATTAATAAAAAAATCTTATATGAAAAATTGTTTTTGATCAACTATACATATAAAAATACAATGTAAAAGGAATCTCAAAATTTACTAAATATTTCTTTATCATAAATATAATTGAATAACACAGTTGAAACTTAACTCTCTTTTACAAATAATTAAGATCACAATATCTACTTAAAATAAATCTAGTACATCTATGGTGATATTATAACATAGTCATATAACTAGCTACACATCTTTAAGGGCTAAAGTTCAACCACTCAAACTCTAGAGAGGGCACAAATCTAACTAACCCAATCCTTATATAGGAGGGTAGATCAGCATCTTTAGCCTATCTTTTGCTTTCCCTACCCCACTTTTATGTGATTCCATGAAAACCTACGAGACCCACTAATGCACTTTGTTTTATGTGATCTAAGTTATTCATTTTGACATTTGAGGATTGCAAAAAAGAAAATTAAAAAAGGAGGGTGAAATAGATTAAAGAGTCGCTAAAAGTAGGATTGAATGATGATCCTTGACAAATTGTGCCATTTTCAATGCAAGTGTAAGATATCTTTTGATCTTTTTATGCTTAAGTTGCTTCTCGACAATCAAAAGTTGGTTAGGAATAAGAAACTACTATCTCACAATTGAATGATAAATAATTTAAGTAATCAAAGTGTATCTAAATGTAGAGAACTAGTTTAAAATTATTTGAAAAAAAATGGCACTTATAGTTATTACTATCAACTAGTTTTCTATTATAGCAATATGTAATACTACTTTTGAATTATAAACTAGTTTTAAAACTATTTAAAATTTTCTAGAGTATTCTAAAAATTAAACTCAATTTAGATTAAAGTTTGTTTGAAACAAAAAAACACAAATTTTAAGCACTACACTAAAATGTACAAAAATTAAAAAGAAATTAATTAAGAAAGGATACTGTTAGGAACCATTCAATAATAGAAGAAGAAAATAAAGGAGAGAAAGAAAAAAAAGACTCAAGAATTTAACGTGGTTTAACACACAATTTATGTTGTCTACGTCCACAACTATATTAGGAAGTATATTTTTATTTTGGTGTGTCGAACCACGATAAATTCTTGAGTCTTTTCTCTCTCTCCTTTATTTCCTTTTTTTATTATTACATTCTTCCTAACAATTGGTATCTGAGTCAATATTTTAGTATGTTTTGTGATTGCGGCTTTGTCTGATCTTTCATACAAAAAAAGATTTGTTTTTTTTAAATCTCAGTTTAGAGAAGTAGTGAGAGTTTTCTCAAAAAGCAACAGGAACAATGGCGTTGGAAGAAGGTAAGGTGAAGATTGAGAAGTTTGATGATAGAAACTTCAGATTCTATAAGATGCAGATAAAAGACTATCTGTATCAGAAGAAGTTGTATCAACCCTTAACGAGACAAAAGTCAAAAAACATGGAGCAGTTAGATTGGGAGTTGCTAGATTGGCAGGCACTTGGTGTGATTTGACTAATGTTGAAGAAGTTTGATGGTAGAGACTTCGGATTCTGGAAGATGTAGATAGAAGACTACTTATATCATAAGAAGTTGTATAAGCCCTTAACGAGACAAAAGTCAAAAAACATGGAGCAGTTAGATTGAGAGTTGCTAGATTGGCAGACACTTGGTGTGATTCGACTAATGTTGGAGAAGTTTGATGGGGGAGACTTTGGATTCTAGAAGATGTAGATAGAAGACTACCTATATCATAAGAAGTTGTATCAGCCTTTAACAGGACAAAAGTCAAAAAACATGGAGCAGTTAGATTGGGAGTTGCTAGATTGGCAGACACTTGGTGTGATTCGACTAATGTTGGAGAAGTTTGATGGCAGAGACTTTGAATTTTGGAAGATGCAGATAAAAGAATATCTATATTAGAAGAAGTTGTATAAGCCCTTAACGGGGCATAAGCTAGAAGACATGAAGCAGTTAGACTGGGAATTGCTAGATCGATAGACACTTAGTGTGATCCAACTAACGTTAACCAAGAATGTTGCAACTAATAAGTTCAGACTTTGTATTACCTCAACTGGCCTTCGAGAATAATTGATGATGGAGATATTACACTAAGTGGTAATGTAAATCAAACTACAAGTGAGAGAATTGTTAGAAATATGTAGTTTGATTTTAGTCCCACATTGTGTAAATGATGAAAGACATTGCTCATATATTTGTATATAAGCAACCTCTTGTAAACCTTTTGGTAACATACCAAAATAAAAAATATACTTCCTAGTGTAGTTGTGGACGTAGATAACATACATTATGTCGAACCACGTTAAATTCTTAAGCCTTTTCTCTCTCTCCTTTATTTCCTTCTTTTATTATTGCATTGTTCCTAACAAATACCACTAGCTCTTGGATATTTATAGTCTAAAAGAGGATTGAATTCCTAAAGAATAGAAATGCAATTGAATGTTAAGGCTGAATATCTCATCATCTAAGTCTTAATCAAACTCAAGTAAAATATTGTCATCTAATCACATGAATTATCATATAATTTAAAATTATTAATTTTTATAATAACTACTTTAGAAATCTTAACTATAATGATTCTTATTGATTAACAATAAAAATCTTTATACTAATAATATATCAAAATTAAAGTCAATGAACTAAACCAATATTGTCACATATCTAATAATATTATTACTCACCTAATTATGATAATCAAAAAAGCCATAATCATGTATAAGAATATCGACCTAATTATGAGAATCTAAAGAACAATAATCATGTACAAGAATATGTACAACCACTTGACAATCTTTATAACCATTAACTTAAATGTTGTAGTAGCTTTTATATTCACAATCATTCTCTTAAAACTCAAACATCAATATTTAAATAAAAAATTGAAAGAAGGAAAATGTTAACATTGGACTTACTTACTATCTTTTTCTAACATATTCTCTTATATTTAGAGAAATTCATGTAAATTTTACTAAAGTACTATCAATTTTTTTAAAAAGAATGTTAACAACACATCTATTCTTATATTATAAATTAGAATGCATAATTTAGAAAGTAAAATTTAAATTTATTTATTTATTAGGAATTTTAATTATAATATAATTTATATATTTAAAATATTTATTTATTATGATTTAATTATATAAAAATAAGCATTTATCATGTACAATATACAAGCTAAAATATGTATTCTTAAAAATTGTTATATTTTAGATTTACAATAAAAAATTAAATTAAGATGTGAAGTTATTGACAATTTTTTTTTAAAAAAATTGAAATTTAATTTAGAGATGAAAGATTTAAAAAGATAAATTAAAGTCAATAAAAAATTAAGAATATCAAGTATATAAAAAAAATAAGAAAAACATTAGTTTGATATGATTAAAAATGTTTTTTTTTACTAATTGTTTGTGAAAATAATGAGTAAAATCAATGCACATCTAAATATACTTTTTAATTATACTTTTTTTCCCTCTACTTTTTACTTTTTGGTGAATTTTACTCCCAACAAATTAATTAAGCACATTTTTCCCCTTATTTTTAAGAAACTTGCAAATTTTATCTTTTGTCATTTGAGCAAATGTGACATGTTAACAAAATTGCATTTTTTACCTCTATTTTTTACTTTTTAATAAATTTTAATCTAACTTTTTTTTATTTTTTTGACAAATTTTATCTCTAACTTTTATTTTTTTGACAAATTTTATCTCTAACTTTTATTTTTTTGACAAATTTTATCTCTAACTTTTATTTTTTGATGAATTTTATCTCTAAATTTTGTAGATAATTAATAAATAATAAAAGTTAAAATTTCTAAATTTTTAAAAGTTTAAAATAAAAATGTATCAAATTAATTTATTAAGAATACATTTTGTTAAAATATAAAAAGTTGAGAGTCAAAAGTGTAATTAAGCTAAAATACAAAAGTTTATATTGGTTGGTCCCAATCTAAAGCACATCTACAATTGGGTGATGTAAATCTAAACATATATTTAACCAAGAGAGCATATATTCTATTTTATATTATAAAATTAGATTGATAATCAAATTCATCTCGACAACCTAAACCTCTCTTATTCTCTTAATTAACACAAATGTGTACCTCCCTTTTCCTCTAATTTATTTTTTTATCTAAATATATTTCTAATTTTTTAATTATTTTCTTTGAGAGTTTTTTTTTAAATCACTCTTCTATTTACCCTCTTCTAATTTAAAAATTATTCTCCTTGAGGGTTTATTTCCAGAAACCCTATTTACCCATTTGCCATGCACCATCATTCCTCTATCAAGCATCCTCTCCACCACCTATAATCAAGAGATATAGAGAAGTGCTTCAATGTCTTTTTTAAAAATCAGCTTAGATAACATAGCAATTACTTTCAAGAAATTACTTTTCAAAAGAAAATTGCTTATTTCAAAAAGTAATTTCTAAAAATATGTTTAGAAAAATAACATAGTTTAAAAACTACTTTTTGAGATAGGAAATTGTTTCTTTAGAAAGCAATTTTTGATGGTACACAAATCAAAATTGGAACGGTGGACATATTATTATTATGAAAAAGAGTTGTTACTTATAATTATATAGAAGACAAAAAATACACTTATAATGGATGAAAATGCAGTACCTATCATGTACTAATTTAAGACAAAACTCAAGTATATTATGTATTAGAATCATCACAATATTTATTTGGAAAGTCATTAATTATAGAAAAATAAACTTAAATAACATTTTTGGTCCCTATAAAATAAGGAGTTTTTTTTTAATCCTTTAAAGGTTTTTTGTTTGGTTGTAGTCCTTAAAGATTATTTTTTTTTATTTTAGGCTATACTTAAAAAAAAACGTTAATTGATGACATAACAATTACGTTGACAATCAATTAATTTATCACATACTTAAAGAGTATGATAAAATAATTATAAATAATATTTTTTTGGTAAATTATATCTTATAAATTAGTTTGATGTCATTAATTGCTTTAAATATGAGAATTTAATATTGTTACTTAAAAGTAAGAATTAAAATATTTTTAAAAAACTAAAATTAAAACAATTTTAAAAAAACTTATTATTTTATAAGAACCAAAATATTTTTTAAGTAAAAAAGAATATTATTTTCAATAAAAAAAAAAAAGAAGATTAAAATTGAAGTAAAAATTTTATAGAGGTATAAAAATATTGCAAAGATATGACTTAAAAAATAATAAAGATGTTAGGAATGAAAATTTTGAGTTTAAAGAATAATAAAGATAAAATATAAAATTAAGGTTTATATTGATTTTGTATAAAAAATATTTTATTGATAAAAAATTATAAACTTAAATCTAATTTTAATCTTATAATTTTATAATTATATAATTTTTTATCTCTAAAAAATTTTTATTGCACATTTTTGTTCTTCATATTTAAAAATTTTAATAATATCATATTATCCATCATATCATTATATTAATGTTATATCATTATTTGAAGTTAAAAAATTAATAATAAAATAAAAATTATTATGTTTTAAAAATATAAAAGATCAAATATAAAAAAATAAAATTTATGTAATAATTAAATTATAAAGTCTAAAAATAAATTTAAGAAAAAATTATATAAAAAAAAGATCAAAAGTCATTCATCTCTTACCATTAATAATCAATATTCTCTCTTTTTTATTCTGGCTCCTCTGGCCTTTGTTTCGTGTTCATGGTTTAACCACCTCAACAAAGAGACGTGACAGTGTGAGACACAATCAAAAAGCCACTTGTTTTCGCTCCGTCCCATAACCCAAACCACCCCCTGAATCCTGAATCCATGACTTCTCCGCTGGTGGCCGAGGGCGCCGCCGTGGCGGCGTTCCGATCGGTGATGCTTCGGGTGAATCAGGCGGCCGAGAGATCCGGCTCCAAACCCGACCGCATCCGGGTCGTGGCGGTTTCCAAGACAAAACCCGCCACACTGATTCAACAACTCTACGACGCCGGTCACCGATACTTCGGCGAGAACTACGTCCAAGAAATTGTCGAAAAAGCTCCTAATGTAATGCAATAATTACTTCTCTCTTTTTTATTTTTTAATTGAAAATTTTTAATTAAAAATAAATGCTACGTTATTTTCGTCCTTTCTGGATTGAAATTTCTAATAATTTAGTTTTGGGGTATGCCTGCAGCTTCCACAAGACATTGAGTGGCATTTCATTGGCCATTTGCAAAGCAACAAAGTCAAAACACTTTTGGGTATTTTTTGTTAGAAGAAATTTGCTTCTGAATTTTTCTTTTTTTTATTGATGTGGAATGAATGCCCTTTTATGCATTCACTAGGATAGTAGGATTTGAATTGGAAATGTGGTCTTTGATTGTTTTTTGAATTTGATAATGGCATCATATTAGAGCTTCTTGTTTTGCATATATAAGGCGCTACCTTGTTTTTTAGAAGTACCGTGTTAGCAAACTACCACCTTTGGCATTTTAACAAATATAAGTTGTAACATTGCTATCACTTTTTTTAAAAAATAGATGCGTATAGTAACACATCTCTCAATTTTTTAAAGAGTAACCATTGTGAGGATTTTAACAAATCCAAAAGTTATAACTTGCTATCATACTTCTTCCAGAAAACAAGTAAAAGTATATTTACAAAATCTATAAATATAACTTTGGTCCCTGCTAACCTTTATTTTCAATTTTGTCCCTGTATGTGCAATTGATTTTAATTTGATTCTCATAATCTATTATAAGACAAGAAAATATATGTATGGACCAAATTGAAAGTCAGTGACAGAGAAATGCTACTTTTGGTCCCTTTACGCGATGACTATTTTTATTTTAGTTCCTATATTAATACCATTCCAATCACTCGATGTTGTAACAGCAACAAATAAATGGTTGGGATGAAATAGGGACCAAATTTCACATATTAGGTGTTTGAGTGGTGGTGCCAGTTCAATTTTGCTGTCTGATCTTGGTACAAAGTTTTGTACATCATTTCAGTTGGCTCTGTGCTTGTTGAAAATGTTGCTATACTTGTATTATGTAGTATGAGCTTTGTTCAGTTGTTCCTTACTTCAGCACCCTTGTATTAGATGAATGTTAACCTTGCATGCCTTATGCAGGTGGAGTTCCAAATCTGACCGTGGTTGAGAGTGTGGACAATCAGAAGGTAGACATGTAGAATCAATATTATTTGTAGCTCTTGGATATATGAATTTGTTTCTGTTAATTTTATTTTATGCTCTAATTTGAAGGAATCTAGATAAAAATGGTCTTTGTGTGGTGCTCAATTATTAACTACTATTTAGCATTGTTGTTGCTGTGGTCAAGGTCTATACCTAGCAAATAACTAGTTAAAATTTCAAATTGGGATTTCGTTACAGCTAATTTTCTAACGAATAGTATTAACTGTTTAACAAACCTTAAAGTGTTCTTGTACCTCTGGAACTGCAGATAGCAAATAATCTTGACCGTATGGTATCAACCCTTGGGAGAAATCCTCTAAAGGTTTTGGTGCAAGTAAATACCAGTGGAGAAGAATGTAAGTTCAGCCTAAAATAACGAGTTACTCTAACTCCTTGTTTTACTTTTTTGGATCTAATGAGGCTTCCCAAACCCCTCCAATTCTTGCTTGTGGTATTGGAAATCCTTCTTGTGTACATTGTAACTAGTAAATTTCTGTGTTATTGACTTGTCCTCACATACTGAGACTTAATTTGGCATCAAGAAATTACTACACGAATTTAGTTCTTTATTATTTCCTATGGAATTCCATCAATTAGAATATACAAAAAATTCAAATATTTTCCCCTTATCCCAGGGTTATTGTACTGCATTCAAACATCTATTTATTCATTTCAAATTATGACACATCAATGTTACTAAATTAGTCACTCCTAAGATAGTTTGCCAGCCATTAGATCTGAGAACTGCAGCTATGCCATCATTGTTTGTTAACACAATGTGTCATATTCTTATTTATGTATTGACATTTCAAGTACTTTGGTGTGCATTGTTTGTTGGAATATAATGCTCTTATTTCTTACATAAATAATCATTGTTTATGGATTCTTATATCGTTGCAGCCAAATCTGGTGTTGATCCTTCCAATTGTGTTGAGCTTGCAAAACATGTGAAATTGAGCTGCCCAAACCTAGTGTTCTCTGGCTTAATGACAATAGGAATGCTGGACTATACCTCAACTCCACAGAACTTTCAGGTGATAAATTCTATTCATGTATCCTGAAGCATGTAGAGAACTCCTTGAAATTATCTTTTTCTTGTTTGTCAGAACTTATTTCAGAATTATATTTCATTTATTGCTGTAATATTGTTTTGTTGAAATTTGATCTGCATTTTTCCGTAATTATGTTGGTTTCGTAGTGCAATTTTATGTGCCTTGTATTCCAAATTCTATTTGTCTATTTACCAAGGTTTTCTCCTTTGTGAAAAATCAGACCCTATCAAATTGCAGAACTGAAGTATGCAAGGCACTTGAAATGCCCGAGGAGGACTGTGAACTGTCAATGGGCATGTCTGGTGATTTTGAGTTAGCGGTATGGAATAGTGTACTAAAGTTATTTAGCAGTTCGAATTATCTTTGATAGTTGCATTGCATGATTGCACCTGCAATTATCTCAGTTCTGGATACTTTTTAGCTTATCAGGGAATGAATTGACAATTATCATAGAAATGGGGTTCTTTGACACTTGATATGATGATGATAGTGTATGAAGAATGCTTAACAAACAACGCACTTTTTAACACGTTCTTTATTATTGAATAGAATTCAAACAGGACCACTAAATCATAAAATGCAACTCATTAAATAAGGGATAAGACCCACATTATTTAGTGAACCTCACATTATTGTCACAGTAGAGTTTTAGATAGTATGGTGTTAGCATTTTTCATGGTTTATAGATATTGTGATGATGACACTGCCACATTTCTTTTAACTAGTATTGGTTGTGAAGCATTTTGGAATTTTTTTTTTTGATGATAAGTTACTACTACTCAGTAGAGTTTTTCTTTTTTTAACTACTATAGGATTTCTCAACTAACTGATGTTCTTTTACTCTTAATCAATTGTATGCGTGCAACTGTTGATAAATATTTTTTGCTTTTTCAGATTGAAATGGGTAGTACTAATGTGAGAATTGGATCCACGATATTTGGACCAAGGGAGTATGCAAAGAAACAATAATAGCGAGAAGTTGTAATCTTTCCTCCCCACCCCTCTCTCTCCTTCTGTCTCTCTGTCTATCTTATATACAGACTGTATACATTAACCCGCAGATGTTCTTAACTGTATTGTATTCATTTACCTTTGTACTTGATGCGACGGAAATGGTAATAATAGAGTTGCAGCATTCTATCATCATGTTTGGTTCCTGGTTCTGGCCGTGTCTTGTTTTGTCGAATACAAGCTATAGGAATTTTTGGTTCTTACCTCACGTAAGAAATAAGTATGGTTTGCTTCAAATTTTAATTTGCTAGCTAGTTTGCACTGTGATTCATCTTCTTAATGATCCCATCTTAAAGCAAGCAATTCATTTTATTCTACTAGCTTTCTGGAATATAGCTAATGCTTGATACTTTTTTAGCTTCGAATTATATTTTGGAGGCCAATCCATGGTATTATTTGTACACTTGAATTTTATTTATAATAGAGGCTTAGAGATCATGTTATAAATTTTTATGTTAAATAGTATGTGGTATAAAATTTTCACTATTAATTTATGTTTAATTGAAATACGATCTCAGTGTAAGGGATTTTTTACACGATGATCCAATTATCAATTATTATTATTATATAATTGAAAATGATTAACTTTTGTAATTAATAACTTTTTGGATTAAATATATATTTTTAATAGTTATATTTGCAAAATTCACTTTAAGTAAATTTTTTAGTGTTTTTTTATCTTTATATTTTTTCTTCTATTAATAATTTTAATTTTTATTATCAAGTAGTAATATTAATTGATGATATAATAATCACGTGACTTGTTGTATCATAAATTAATTTAATAAAATAATTGTGTATAATTTTTTTATAAATTATGTATATTATCCATTAATTTAAAAAATAAAGATTAAAAATAATTTATCAAAAAAAATTTACATGTGAATATTTTATAAGATTCATTGATAATGTTGTAAATCATATTATTATCAACTTAGTTATATTATCAGTTAATATTATTATTTAATTAAGACTAAAATTATTAATAGAAAAAATTTATTTAAACAAAAAAATACTAAATAAGTTTATTTGAGACTAAAAGTAAATTTTGTAAAAAGTTTAAGAAAAGAAAAATTAACATAAGGATTTTTTATTGATGATTTGTAATGATGTATCTAAATGTATGTCTTGTTATTAATAAATAATAATCTTGATTAATTTTAAATTTTAAAATTTTAAAATAATTAAAACCAATATTTTTTTTGAAAGAATAAAACAAAAAATCATAATTTTATAAGAAATAAAAATATATTTAATTTTAAATTGTTTTTTATTAAATATTTTAAATATTATATATATACAATTAAAGTTTTATATTATTTATGTTACGGTGAAATAAGAAAAAAAGTTAAAAAAAATAAGTCACTAGCCTAATGCATTTGACAAACAACTTATAAAGGGTTAGACTCAACTAAAAAATTATTAACTTACAATTAAATTGATTAAATGGGGTTCTTATTCACCTTTCCATTTTTCTCAATTTGCACTTCCTACATAACATTTTTCTTTTACAAAATAAACTATATTTAATACGTATGGAAAACACCCAAACCTGATGTGCACGTCTTCATCGAACTATAATAACTTTAAAATGTTTTTTTAACAAACTAAAATAGTAAAACATTTCCCAGTATATCATAATTATAAATTTAATAGTCATGTATTAATAATTTAAAACTGTTTTATATTATTATTTAATAAAAAATATTATTAATATAATTTTTTAGATAATTATTATAAAAATTAACAAACTTATTTTATAT
>JAMLFT010001593.1:0-29861 GCA_026544285.1 Pachyrhizus erosus
TATAAGTTATAAACTTAACTTCATGTAAATCAAAGATTAATAAACTAGTATATTATAAAGATATGTCTATATTAAAGTATATTAATATATAAGTAACTATTTCGTGATATTTTATTAAATTTTTTACATTAATTTAAAATTAATTAGATAAATTTGATTAGATTAATTTAAAATTAAATAACAAATTTCTAATTTTTAAATTAATTTGATAATTTAAATAATTTATATTTTTTAGATTTAATTAATTTAATATTATTTATAAATAAAATTATATATTAATATATAATAAAATTAAATAATAAAAAATTTAAAACATACACTTCACCGCATATATCCAAGTAATATCCTAAACGAAAACAACCAAATTAAGAATGTGACAAGTAGAAGAACAGCCACGTAACATACCTAATATTTCTTCTACCAATACATATACTTCACATTTAACATTTTGACACGAAAGTCGAGAGAGGATATCCACCTAAGAGATTGAGCATAAAATAATCTAACTTTGGGGTCTAAACAAACACATTTGCACACTAAAACAAACAGAAAAATTCAGCTGCTGTTATACGGTCTATATTCCATATAAATTTCAAATTGAATGAAGTATGCTTAACCTGTATTCTTTTTTTTATCAGCATACTTAACCTATATTGATCTCTCCAATACTTCTTTCACTTGTGCAACTAATTTTCAATCTGTGCACTCTAAACAAGCTAAATCTCAGCTAAGGTTCAAAATTGCTTCTACTTGCAGATATCCTCCACTACTAAAAAGTCATAACATGAACATAGCCGGAACCTCAAACAGAACTAAAATTAACCCAAACACAACCCCAAAGAACGGCAAACAGGAACTAGTTTTACTGTATTAAACCACAACAATTTCACCAAGTTGCTGTTCTAATTAAAATTTTTAAAATAAAATCTTAGAATAAAAAACATAATTAAAAAAGGGATCCAAACAGACTTATCACTAGCAATTGAAGAATTTTTCCATTATTGTAATCTCATATACCACTAAATTCTCAGGACATCCAACACATCACAGGGATCACTTTTAATTTCTATGTAATCACAGCATGTATGAACATCTTTTCTATTTTGGACTTTTTTGTTATATTTTGAGATTGAGAGATAACATTAAGGCAAATTAAGGTTGACAACATGGATTAAGAAATATCCAAACATTTCCTTTATTGGCGTACTATGGCTCAAAGATAGATGAGATCTTCAACAGTTTTATCAATAATAGCAACACATTTAGAAAATAGGACATGCATACAGTCATAAATTACAAATATGCAAGACCTTGGTCCCGCCATTAAAGAAGAACGCACATCAATTCAACTGTTTAGTAGAACTATGTAGAATGAGCTCCTTGTCATTTTGAAATCTAGCCATATCCTCCTCAGTCATGCTGATATGTGCTTCGATGCCACCACCTAACTTGGTATCTATAAAAACGACAACATTTTTTAATTTCCATGCTGGTGGACATGCCCAAATTGGCTTCCCCCACCCAAAATCAGCGTCATACACCGGAAACCTGCACAAAGCAGTGAAGGTAAACGGCACAATTTCTCCCTTAAACTTCTCGAATCTACGCAAATCATCCCTAAGAGAGTTCAAGTACTCAGAACCCTCTTGAAGTTTGAGAATATAATCGCTGTCAATTTTCCTTATTTCTTCTCTCAGCTTCTCCACAAGCTCATAACATTCCCCCTCATCATCCAGCGATGGAAACGCTTTAACAGCCCGATAGTAGTTCCCAAAAGCATGTGATGGTAGTGGCGGGTCCATTCTTAAACGTAGGTTCACCGTGTGAGCCACCACGAAGAACCTGGGACTCTTTGATATTGCAACCTGAGTTGAAGCCATAAAGCGGGTCCATATGAAAGTTGATAGAGCCTCAACTCTCGAAGGGGGTTTCTGCAGAGCCATCTTTTCTGCATATTTGGCTTTAAGACCATCTATAACAGATGCTCCAAACAGAAATATATTGGACACAACTTTCTGTTTTGTGATAGTTCTGTTGGGATCATACCATGACATATCCCTCGGTGGAAATAAGGTAGCAGAAATGAAATGAGTCTTGATTTTATCATGATCACGTGCTTCTCCACGTGCAATAGCAGCCCAAGTTTGAATAAATACAAAATAGGACATAGCATCAGCTATCTTATGGGAGACGCATGCACCAATGGCTATTCCACCGCAATCAAAAACGTTTAGTTGGACTCCGAGTGGTGTGTCAACAATGTCATCCATTCCAAACGGTAACAATTTACTAACCTCGTTGGGGATAGGACTCTCCACAACATCTTTGAGCTTGCACCTCACCTTGGCTTCCAAGTAGAGGGCACCCTCGTCGTTGCACTCTATGAAAGCCTTGTCCACAAGTCTTCCCGCAAGAGGGTAGTAATGTGTCAAGGCTTGAGACAAGGATTTCTTGAGGTGGTTGGAGGCGTTTTCGGTAATGTTTATGACTTGGTCTGAAACATTATTGGCGGCGAAGAAGTAAACCATGGAGTTGTTGAGTTGGGGAGTGAGGTGGTCGAGCAAAGAGAGGTTGTAATGGCGAAGTTGATTCGGGGTGGGAGATGAGGGTTTAACGACTTCTTTGGAGATTAATTCCACTTCAACCTTCATTTTTCTTGGCTAGTGTTACTAATTAATTGATGATGATCAATTGTCTAGTGTTAGATTTGCTCGTGGATTGCTTGAATGATTCACATGCATTTGCACTATATACACGCACCAAAATAGTATACGACCCGTGAACACCAAACAAGTAGAAATAAAAAATGATTTTACGCACTTTCGAAGTCACCACTAGTTTTAGTTTAAAAACAAAGTTCATAATCATAAGTCAACCCACAATCATCGAGGGTGTTCGGATTCACATGTTCATACAGGAAAGAAAAAAGTCTAAACCTATTAAACAACTAACATACAAGACAAACACGTAATTCAAATGACAATTCAAGATAATTAATGTTTCTTAATTTCATGAAAAGAATAAAAGAAGGGTAAACAGTAATAAATACGATAAATAATGGGATGAGAAATAAAAAGAGGTAGAAAGAAAAATGAAATAAAAATGTGGAAGAAAAGTGAGTATATTTTAACTATTTTTCTTAGTACAATTTTTGTTATTTGCTTCTTTATTACCTCCTTAATTAGGCTGTCTTTAATGCAGGTTTCACCTTAATTTCTTTCTAAATTTTTCTAAAAACAACGATCACTCACCTGTTTTGAAAATTCTCCACGGAAACAATTCAAAAGGTGAACTGCTTATGTTATTTTTTTTATTTTTATACAATCCGACGGAAAGAAAAATTAAGATACGTAGCATCATTAAAAATTTATAAATGCTTTTAGACAACTTGTTTTTTTTAAGACTTAAAATATTTTTATGATTTATTTTCCTTTTATGTAAGTTATTTATTATTTGAAATAAAAAATAAATACACTTCGCATAATTATCTTTGCAAGTTGTTCTCTCAAATGCTTATAATTCATTAACTTTACTTTTGCTCGGTAATTTATAGATCTCATTCTTTCATTTGTTTTTCGTACTGTCAATTTTTACATAAAAATTTTTGCACTATTATTTTACTATAGGTTTTAAAATTCAACATTTCCGTTTACAGTTTCATGTTTTTTCACTCCATTACTTTTGGTATATAGGAATTAATTCAATATAAAAAATATCTATATAAATTAATGATTAAATAATATTTGAGAAAATGTAAAATAAAATATGTTTTAAATCTACCAACAAGGTAAGGTCCACTATAACTGATACATAGTTAGGTTGTTTAAACAACCTAATAGGAATTTGATTATCTAGTTGTACATATGAAGAAAATTTTGTTGAAAGAAGCATAACTTTGATAATCTTTACATTTTAGGAAATTAGTCTCATGCCTTTTAACTATGGGATACCTTATTCTTAGCAAAAAAAATAAAAAAATATGCTTAAAATTTTTGTTTTTATCATAATATTCTCAGTTTATAAAAAAAAAAAATCAATGAATCAAAAACATATTCCTAGTCTTTATACTAAATTGTTGATTTCAGTGCTTGTATTTCTAAAAAAGTTTTTCATCCTAGCTTTGTTTGTGAATGAGGTTGATAGCCATGTGATTTCCATATATTAGTCAAATAACTCGATTGCCATGTGACATCAAGAATTAATTCAATTATATTTTAGAAAGATTGGGAGATCAAAACTGTGATTATTAAAAATATAGGGACCACATTTAACTGTGATGAAACATTTAAGGATCGAAAGTCATAATTCTTTTAAAACGCAAAAGCTAAGACTAATTTTGATCAAATCTTTAAGAGTGAGATTCAAATTTTTAGTGGATCTAACTTAGGCATTTGACATTTTGTTTTTTTGAATTTTATTGTGTAAAAATTTAAAATTTAGGCTCATTGGTTTTTTGAGATATGGATATTATCCTTCTCCCTCTTTCTCGATTTCTTCCTAACTCCCAAGTCTAAAAGATTTTAGAGGGGTTTTATTTTAATATATCCACCATGTATATTTCACGATTTAAGTTTTAATTTGTATTAAGATTTTTTAATTTTCATAATGCCAGTTTTATTTTCATTTTTTTAAGTCTCGAGTCTCTAAATATGGTCTTCTAATCCATAATTTAAAACTTATTATCTAATCTAAATTGACGATTGCATTAGCGTTTGCAAAAATGATAAACCATGAGTTTTATAAGTCTCGACTCTTTAAATATGGTCTAATGTCTCCGCAGTTAGGAACCTATGGTTTATTCTAAGTCAATACTATTAAAACTATGGTTTCACCTAAATAGACTACACTTGTTATTTACAAAAATAAACCATGGCCTAGTTCAAGTTCTGATCACGTTTTTTTAACCGTGAAAACGAAAGAGTTGTAGCAAATATTAGGATCATTCATAACGATTAGTTTCATAATGACTAGTTATATAACAATTAATTTCTTAATTATTATTACATAATGACTAATTAAAATAAAGTTAAAATATTAAACTAGTTTCCTAACTTATGCCTAATAAAATTATAATATAATTTATGTTCAGGATATTGACTCTTTGACATAGTAAATGTGTCCTTTATAAGGATGTTACACATCATGATTATGTTCTTTGTCTTCATTACCTTAATTATTTTTATCATGACTATTTTTTTCTTTATAACATTTTTGATGCAGTTAAATCCACATTGTTAGAAGATGTTGTAACTCTTTTTTTTCTTACTTTTCCTTTTGGCTATCTTTTGTCTTATTGAATGAGTCATTCATGATACTAAGTTATTTTTTGAACAATCTATCGGTATTTTTGGGTTAGAAGACTATGAGTATTCCCTAAAAACAAAAATCTTTATTTATTTTTATCAATTTTCATTAATCTGTGCTAACCATTTTGGTTTTCTTTTCAACAATCGCCATGTCAACTCCAAAATAAATTTGATACTTTCATCTTGTGAAAAAGTAACACATGCGTCAGCTATAATATCATTCTCAACATACTCATTTTTCTTCATTTGAACAACTTGCATGTAACACTTGTTAAACTTTTGCAAGTCGCTATTTATTTTATGTCATTGAACTTTCAATCTTGAAAGTTTATTTTCTCATAATTTCCTTTGAAAGTTGTTGTAATTTTTAGTGATTCTCAACCAAAAATCACTTGATTTTGGTCAACACTGACAATTGCATCTTTCGAAATGTTAAGTTACGCTCCAATTATATGTATATCTTTTTTTTATTCTAAACTTGACTCATGATTTTTTCCCCTAAAATTCTCTCTTCCTTCATTAAGGGTAATATTTTATGGGTCAACTTGGGTAGAAAATTGTGAAACTTGCATGTTAATAAAGTTGGTTAGTGGTAATGAAAATGTAGAAAAAGTTTGAGAATTTTGAGAATTTTCATCATCTTAACACCGCTTTTCGCTAATGCAAAAGGGGTGGCTTTCCATGAACTGCAACGACAATAGATTTGATCAATGGTGTGACACTACTTCTTCGATCAAGTGTTCATCATCCTAACACTATTTTTCGCTAACGCAAAAGGGGGGTGACCTCTAATGAGATTGAATATGTGTTTCACACAAATTTGAAATTTTTTATTAATTGATTTGTTCATTTGATGTGATGTTTTTTTGGGATGATCTACTTTTCTTTTTGGTTTGATGTTCATTTGTAAAAATTTGAGTCTTTGTCTTTTCTTTTTTATTTGATGTTTATTTGAGTCAAATTCATTCATCTTTTCTCGTAAATTCGTTAAGAGTAAAAATTTAAAAAATATTTCTTTTTGTAGAAGGAACTATTCTTCAAGATTATTCTTGAAGAATCATTCTTATACCGTGAAACATTCCAGTACTTAATATTGTGAAGGATACTTCTTAAGTAGAGGAACCCTCTAAAAGAACCTCCAACAAAAATGGTTTTAATTTTTATTCTTGTTTTTTCTTTTGTTTTTTATTCTATGTATATAAAAAAATACTAGTCAACATGATTTAATGTGAATTATTATATTTTAATTTTATATTAAAAAAATAATTTTAAGTTTAAAATTAATTTTAAATTAAAGTAATTATAGATAACTTTTACATTGAATAAAAAATGACATTAAATTTTATTGTTAACTTGTTTTAACAATAAAATTATTCCAACATAAATTACATAGTTTCAAAATTTCTTTAGAAATTAATTTTTTTAAAGTTGATCAAAACACACACTTAATTTTTAGAAAAAAAAAATATTTTTACCCTTCATTATATTATGATTTCTATTTTTAGTCCTTCATATTTTTTATTTTTATTTTTAAATATATCATAAATTATTATTTTTTATTTTTAGTTTCTAATATTAACTTTAATCGTTATGTGATGATTTAATAAATGTAATTTGTGTTTGAAAAATTAAATTTTTACATAATTTTTAACTGTTACTAATTATTTATTGACTAAAACTGTTAGAAATATTAAAAAACAAAATTATAATTTTAAATATCAAATTTTTTAAAATCACAACAATATAATCAAAATAAACATTTAAATTTTGTGTTGATTAAAAATTGTCATAAAATTTTAACATAATATTTTCTAACATAATTTACGTTTGTCATATTATTATTTAATAAATAAAATTAATGTAAAAAATAAAAATAAAATAAATTAATTTATAAAAAATTAAAAATAATAATTTTTTATAAAAAACATATTTATCTTAATTTTTAATACCATGTAACATCTCACAGGACTTGCATGCGGCAGCTACGTGACTGTTAAGTGATCATCGTTAGTTATATTGACAATTAAAATTAGAGTGAAGAATTAATATCGCCAATTTTCAAAAATACAAAAAGTAAAACCATCAATAGAAAAAATACTATTATAAGATAAGAATAAGAATTAAAAACAAGTTTAATAAAATAAATAAATAAATAAATAAATAAATAAATAAATAAAGAACTTGAAATGATAACGTGTGCACCAGCACAGGATAACAGTTTAATTTAAGTTAAAAAAGAAATACAATAAAGTTGGGTTTCCGTGGCGTGCGAGAGGGGCATCTTTTGCGTTTGCGATGTTGAAAAAGGAAACTGAAGGTCGTTTTTCCGTCTAACCAAATCGAATCGGATACAATAGACCCCTATATAAGCATTCAACCCCTCCGTGTTCTTGTTTGCTTTCCTCACCGAAAGTAACGGAGGGATTTTCTTAACCCACAAAGCAAACTCTCTATCTCTCTCACCAACCACTATGTTGCAGAGACCCAGACGTCGCTGCGAGGGTACAGCCATGGGCGCTATCGTTCTCGATCTCCGACCCGGTCTCGGAATTGGACCCTTTTCCCTCGGTAATTATTATCCATACTAAATTCCCTTTTATTCTTAGATTCTCTCATCAATTCGAATATACTGTATTTTTAAATTCAAGATCAATCCAATCGATTTCCGATTGTAGGTCCAGGAAATGCTAATTTTGCTTTTGTATTTTGACCGTTGAGGTTGTCACACATTCAAAGTCATGTTTTTCTATTCAATATTTAGTTTACTGACTTCCCTTGTTGCCCTTTTCTTATGCTGTTTAGGGATGCCTATATGTGAAGCATTTGCTCAGATAGAGCAGCAACCTAACATATACGATGTGGTGCACGTAAAATATTTTGACGAGGTTTGTCACACATGATTATCACTTAACATCTTGTCATTTGTGTTGTCTATGATTGTGTGAACTTGCACGAGTAATTGACTGTCTGCTTCCGGCACTGTCTGTGGTTTTGTCTTTGTGAGGCACCTGTTGTTTTATGTTTTAAGAGATGCATTTATATTTATCTTGAGTCCTTCTACTTTATGTACATGCAGGAACCCCTGAAGTTGGATATTGTTATTAGCTTTCCTGATCATGGCTTCCATCTTCGTTTCGATCCCTGGTCGCAGGTGTTGTATTTTTCTCCCTTCATCTTGCTGCCATTGTAGAGTCCTTATGGAGAAAGCATGAGATGATGTGTATCAATTAGTGACGTTTTTGTTATGTCTTTAATAGGAAGCAGCAGTGCTTCACTAGCTAGTATTGTAAGTTTAGAATTGATTTGATGGGTCCATTACTAGTGCTTTGGTAACTCTATGGTCTCATGAATAACTATCAAATCACAACCAAACTAGTCGGACACATATTTGAAAATGCAAATTCAGCAAGTGTGTAAAGAACTACTGCAAAAGATTATGTTATTGGATTCTATTAGAAAACTTATGTAGGTTTTAGTTGCATTATCATTGAAGTTCATTCTGCTTGCATGGTAGAACTCGATAAGAGAATAATGAGAATGAAAAATTGTATAAGGATCTTTTATTCTTTTGGTACTTTCCCAGTGCAAATGAAAACTGTTGAGCTAATGTAACATTTGAAATTTAGCTATCCTTTCTTTTCCAAGCTAATTGGATGATTTGTTTGAAGTTTCAGTTTTTTTTCTACACTAGTTCTGTTTCTTTTGCTATAATATTGTGCTCTTTCACTTCAAGATGATACCATGCTTGAGAATTTGCATATTTTAACCTGAATACCTGATGTTGCTGCTTTGTTCAAAAGTAATGGAAAATCTCCTAATTTCTTTTGCTTCTTCTTGAAGATATAACGCTCTAACACTGTTGTATGCGTCAGTTCTTATGCTTTCAATCAATTTAATATGTTTTATAGTGCTTTTATTTATTGGTATCTATACATGACTAAATGACTCTGTCATGATGAAACATTTCATTGCTATTCTAGAGACTACGCCTTATTGAAATATTTGATGTAAAGCGACTTCAGATGCGCTATTCTACTTCCTTGATTGGGTGAGTATCTGGACTTGTAATTTTAGTATCTATTTATTGTAAAACACTACTGATGATTTTTTCTACTTCTAGGGGACCATCAACTTTAGCTACTTTTGTTGCTGTATATGCACTATTTGGGCCCACATATCCTGGAATTTTTGACAAGGATAGAGGCATTTACACCCTATTCTATCCGGTACATATTTTGGATATCAAATGCTTATCTTTTATTGCCTTGTTTTTGTTCTACAATTTCACATTAATAATACTTTCTGCTTTTGGTTTGGTCTTTAGGGGCTTTCCTTTGCATTTCCTATTCCAAGTCAATTTACAGACTGCTGTCATGATGGGGGAGGTATTTATTATATTATCTTGAAATTAAAATGTTGTACCGAGTTTTTAAATTCTAATATGTTAACATAATTATAACAGTGGAATTGCCATTGGAGTTTCCTGATGGGACCACACCAGTTACATGCCGTGTTTCTATATATGATAGCTCCTCTGGTAAGAAGGTTGGTGTTGGGTCCTTAATGGATAAGGCTTCTGCTCCTCCATTACCTGCTGGAAGCATTTACATGGAAGAGGTCCATGTGAAGGTTTGGGTTCTATAAACCCTATATCAGTTTAGGTTTTAGCTTATGTAGCATGACACATTTAGTTGGCTTCAATTAAGAGAAACCTTTTTTTGTGATTTGGCAAGGTGGTTGTAGTATTGGCATCTAATTTAGTTCTTTCTTGGTTATATAGCTTGGGGAAGAATTGTACTTTACCGTTGGCTCTCAACATATTCCTTTTGGTGCATCTCCACAGGTAAACTTTAAGTTACTGTTACATACAATTGAAACCATTTGAGATAGGCTCTCAGTGGGTGGATTTTCCTGTGCTCTCTATTGCTCCTTTTGTCTTCTTCCATTTGATTCATATTCTTTATCTGAAGGAAAGTTTATGTAATGCTTCTTGTTTTATGCAGGATGTGTGGACTGAGCTTGGACGTCCCTGTGGCATTCATCAAAAGCAGGTACCATACCATGAGTTACTAATTCTTAAACTGAATATGATTAGTCTGTAGGATTTTTTGTGGAACTAAACTGATATGTTGCAGAAATATCTAGACGACCTGACTCTTTCTGTGCATTTATGATTGGTGTATTGTGGAAATTTGGATTTTTGAAGATTTGTACAATTCTGTTATTGAGATTCTGGTGTGCACTCCTTGAGTATGTGTGCAAGTATACAATTGAATTCGTTTTTTTTTCTTTCTGAAATTCAATTTTAACTTAACAATATTTTCTACCTTTAACTTAATGGATCATATTAGGGCCTAGGCAATTGGTTGCATCATGTTTTAGACTATGCATTTGTTTGGTAATTTGGTTAAGGAGAAAAGAGAGAGGAAATAAATAAGGGTGGGAAAAGAAGAATTTCTACTGTTTGGATGGATGGATAAAAAGTGAAAAAGCAGGGTCAATGGGAAAAGAAAATTGAAGCAAGAAGGTACATACGATCCACCATATTCTTTCCCCCTTTTTAGCTTGGGAAGAAAATGAACAGAAAATATATGAAACTGTTCTATTTCCAAAATCATCCTCTCTTCTGGTGTTTCACATGGTATGTAGCTATGCTTCTGTGAACTTCCTTTCCTATATGAACTGATTGTTCTTTTCAATTTTCTACTTTGAATTTTTCTTTGTTGCTTTTTCTTTCAAGGATTTTTTATATGTAGGGATGCATAGATTTGGTACTTCTTATGGTTCTTTTGTAATGTGTGGGATATATGGAAGCCTAAGGCTTGATTAAATGCTTGGAAATGTGGGATCTTGTTGTATGGTCTCTCTAGTCTACCTAATACTTTAGAAGAAGATTTTGCTCAATCCCCTATGACCCATGCAATGTAGTTGACAAATTCTTTTTAGGTGAATATGCAGTTTACAAGTTCTAAATACTAAGAATTGGGGTGGGTCCAAACAGAGGTTACTAAGATAGACCTAACAGTAGATTAGTACAAAGAAAATCTGCAGCTAATTATTTTTTCTTGTAGTATGCTTCTTAGTTACTCTCTTAATGGAGTAGTATTGATTTTCACTAAATATATATTTATTTAAGGAGGTCTAAATTCTACTTTGAGCATAAAGCAACTTTATAATATTTTGAGCTGGTAAACTGCTTGAATTAGTTTTGGTTTGTATGAAATCTGACTCTTAGTTCTAATTTTGTAGGTAGATCAAATGGTTATTCATTCTGCTTCAGATCTTCGACCACGAACAACTCTATGTGGAGATTACTTTTATAATTATTTTACTCGTGGTCTGGATATCTTATTTGATGGACAGGTTTGTAATTTACATCATGCTTTTGTTTCTATACATAGTGACACAATGATAATGGAAACTCTTGCATGTATGTTGTATTTTCAGACTCACAAAATCAAGAAGTTTGTATTACACACAAACTTCCCGGGTCATGCTGATTTCAATTCTTACATTAAGTGCAACTTTGTTATCTATGGCTCAGATTGTAAGCAATATTTTTTTTTCACTGCAGTCTTTAGTTTGGTCTTTGATGTAACAACTATGTAAATTTTTGTTGTGAAATAAGAGATAAAATCTACTTTTGGCCTTTCCAGCAGTAGGGGGATCTTTCCAGGAAGTAAATAATAGCAAACAGAGGGTTATTACTCCTAGCACCAAATGGGAACAAGTGAAGGTGATCTTCGATCTCTTCTAAATTATATGGCTTCCAAATTATATGGTTGCCCGTAGATTGAATGATCGTCATTTGGATTAATAGAAGATTTTTTCTTGTAATATATGAAGCAATTTGTAGAAGAAAATTGTGACTGGCAGTTGATGTGGATTTCATATAATAGTTTATGATCGATTCTTTTAGGAAATACTTGGGGATTGTGGTCGAGCTGCCATCCAAACACAAGGCTCAGCAAGTAACCCTTTTGGTTCTACTCTTGTATATGGTTATCAAAATATTTCCTTTGAGGTGTGTCCTTCTTTGTACTGACCGTGTCCTGCTATGTTAATAGTTTAGTCCGCATATGATGTTTTGAAGAGACCACTAATATTCTGGTGATGTTAGCAGGTGATGAAGAATGGTTATATTGCTACAATAACTCTCTTCCAATCATGATTGATGGTATGTTTCTTTTATTATGTGTTCTTCTATATAGATTTATACCTTATTTGCATAGCAAGTAATAACCTTTATATTTTTTTACTTAAATCTGATCTATTAGTTCAATCTTATAATTCCAATTTTAATTCTTAGCATCCAGTATTAGTTCATTGTCTTCATTTCTCCAGCTTTAGTCGTACTAAAATTTTATAATTCCAATTTTAATTCCTAGCATCCAGTTTTGGTTCATTGTCTTCATTTTTACAGCTTTAGTCGTGCTAAACTCTGCTTTGTCTGTGTCAGCTTTATGTACTGTATGTCCTGGGTTTTACCCATTTTCCTATCTAGTCTCTAGTTAGTTTTTCTAATTGGGTCCTTAAAGTTGCGAATTTTTTCCAATTGGGTGCTCATTGCAACCAATACATCTATAAACTTCGTGATTATGTGGTAAATGGAGAGAGCTCATGGGATTACTCATGTGCCATTTGATTTTGGTGGATCCCAAGGTGGTCAATCAGCCTTCCTCTTCCTGCCCTGTTTTAATATTTTCATGTGACTTGTGAGGAAAAAATATCATGTATCAGTGACTATATTCACGAAGAGGGAAATGGATCATTTGGCCACCTGTTAAAACATATTTGTATGAGATACAATTCTGTCATACATAGGCTCACTTGTTCAAGGTATTTACATACTCTTTGGGACTAATTCAAAAAAGGAAGTTAGTTGTGTTTTTTGACTCTTTTTTAATCAATGCTGGTTTGCTTGAAAAAAAAAATGCTTTAGTCTTTGGAGATAAAGTTGGCTGTCACATCATTATTGAATGAATGGATATCTGCATAAATTGATCACGATGGAGAGTCACTGAGTGTGATAATTTTAAGGTTTCAATTAGAATGTCTTCAACAAACAAGAACTAATTAAAAAGCTCGGAAAACCTGTAGGCATCATCATAGTAAACGTATTTATTGCAGGTGATTACAGTTTTTGCATTACTGCAGGCGCTTCTGGTTACTTTCAATCCCTCCCTTTTGTTCCAAGATTTCTCAAGGTTGGCTATGGAAATTCAGGAGTAACAGGCTACGTTTGTACGGGCACTGTGTATAGGTAGTGCAGCCTTCCATCATCATCATTATCGGGGCAAGGGGCTATGAAAATTGTACAGCTGTATAACAAATTGTACATATTGAAATCCTGTTATATTATTTATTTTACTAACATTGACATCTTGCACAAAGCAAATGTAATAAATTCCTTTTGCTTTTGCCTTTCAGTGTAATGAGATTCTCAGTTGCTGTAATTTATAAAACGCAGTATTGATGAGTCAAGTGTCTTTTTAAAAAGTTCCAAATCGATTAGACTGATATCGATTTCATTTAATTTAAGCAATTCTCAATATACTTCAGAACCAATTTTACAAGTTAATTAGATCAGTCTTATTATTGTTTACAATTTACAGAGTTTCGTGAATGAAGTAAAGTTATAATCCGTGGAACATGTCTCGAATTTTGTCTTGATGAAGATTTGAGCCATTTATATTTAGGTTTAAATATGATTTTGATTTCATATTTTATCAAATTTGTATTTTAAAATAAAAATATTTAGGCTTTTAATTTTAAAATATTCATAATTTTTTTTTATCAATTTTTAATTTTGTCTATATTTATATTTAACATACCATTTAAGGTATCTAATTAATAAAAATATAAAAAATAAATACATGTAAAATTAAAAATTTAATTAAAATTAAGAATTTTTTAAAATATGAGAATTAAATATTTCTATTTTAAAATTGGAAAATTAAAATTATAAATTTGATAATAAGAAGACAAAATAATATTTAAGTCTAATTTTTTTTTTCATAAAGTATGTCACGTTCAACACAGCCTATTAAACAGACACTGAATAATTAATTGTCTTAAAGTTTTTTCAGTTAAACTACTTAAATAGTTTTTGTTCCATTGCAATTAAAAATTTCCCCCTTTTTAAAAGAGTAATATTTGTCTCGTATCAAAATTCTAGTATCATATTAAATATATTTTCAGTTTGGTGTATAATGATTTCAGTTTGTATTTGTTTTGCTTATCCTTTTTCTTGCAGCCGGATATTGTCACATCAAATGCCACGACAAAGTTATCTCACCCAAACCACCCTGGAACCGTTACTATGACTTACAGTCTCGGATAGTAATGTCTCCTCTACTGTCCACTAAAGCTACGCAATGACAGTTATAAATAGGTTATTAGCATATATTCATCTTTTTTCCATCTTATTTCCATTTTATTTTTCTTCTTTTTCTTTCTTTTTTTTCCCCTATTTCTTTCATCTTCCCACTTGAATACCCAAAAAAAATGTGATATAAAATTTTTCCATTATAAATAGAATGAACTGGCAGGAAATAATAAGTAAGAGACACAGAGAAAACCAACATTGTAACAACTTCCAAAATACCTAGTTAATGTTCATATCATACCACACTTTTTGAGAGAAAATGACCTCTGCTTCTATCCTCAAGTCAGCACCTGTTCTAGTTTCCAATGGCCCATCTGCATTGGCTGTAAAGAAAGCAGCGTGGGGTATAGCACGCTTTGCTGCCTTCTCCCAGTTTAACGTTAATATATCGTAGTCACAATGTGCATTAATCAGTTCATTTTAACGTGTTGGTGCTCGCTGACAAAGCAACCATTATTTTGCAGGACAATAGGTTGGTAACAATGGTTGAACCTAAGATCCTGTTTGATGGGGATCGTGGGATTGACATGACTTTTGAAGTGACACAGAAGGTTTGGACAAAGGAAATGTGTCATTTGAAGGAATCCTCTCGAACCAAGTATGGTAACTCATTTGCAGAGTGCAAGGTAAGACTACTCCTTATTAGTGTAATTTGAGTGCTATAATATAATTTAGTAATATCTAAATTGAATATAAAAGGACTCCTTGAACAATCATTTAAAAATCTAGATACTCTAGGAGTAGTTTTAACAGCTTAATTATTCTGAATGACACTATTTAACTTAACTCCCACGATCAGTTGCCAAAAGTTGATAAACAAAAATATCGTGTTAAAAGTTGGTGATCTTGCTCATTTCCTTACCCATACCCGTAAATAGGTGTTCACTATAAAATCGGATGACTTTGCTCATTTCCTTGCTCCGTGATTTTCTCACGGATGACTGCTTTAGGAGAATTAAAAAGAAAAGAGAGAATGGAAGACAATGGTTGCTTGAGTTTTTATTTTGTTAAAAGTAAAGAGTAAATATATATAAAGGAAGAAGAAGATTTTTCTTCTTAACTGAAAATGAATAATAAAAATACATAAAAGACCATAATGACTATATTATGTAATATTTTTCTTAAACTTCTTATACATTAATAGAAATTATCAAATAGAGATGAATAAGGAATAAATTAAAATATGTTTATTTTTATCTTTATTAGACCTTAAATTTTGGTTGGATCATTTGTCTGAATCTAAATTTGATATGAAATTATGAGACTAGGATAATTTAAATTTTAATATAATATATAATCTTAACACTATATATTAGTTAAACATTAAAAAAACATAAAATTTAAATTGAAAATTTTTAAACATATATTTTAAAATAAATAATATTATTATAAATGTAGTATCATTTACAAAATATTATCTTTTAAATAACAAGTTTTATTACTAATATACATCTATTAAAAATGTATATTTTTTAAAAAATATATGATAGTAAATCAAGTTGAAATGATTTGAAATATGAACCCATTTTAAAAATATATTGAACAAATCTATCCTAATAAGAATAAGAGATCAAGTTAGTGGGATGGACTGGTCATACTCACCCCTATCATTGAGATTTTGCTAGTCAATAAATGAAAGCAATTAGTGGAATGCAATTTAGTAAACAAGTGAATAATTTACATTGAGGAAGAAGTATAAGGTAAAATGATGTCAAGTGAAATCACAACTAATTTCAATGTACTGGGTGCGTTAATGGAATGGATGATTTGTATAACATGCATAGATGAGTTGGACAAAAAAAAGAGATCCCCATGTTAGCAAATAGCTAGTGCATCCAAACTATTTCGGTAATATATCGTGGGATGATACTTAACTTTTGTAGAAGAATGAGAGACAAAGTTTGCTTCCTACTCTTCTAAAAAATGAGAGAACCTCCAAGAAAAATACAAAAGCCTGTGATAGACTTATAATTAGTGGGATCGTCACCTCAATTAGCATCTGAATGGGCATACAATTCCAAGAAAGAAGATGAAAAAAAAAGACTTTGAAATAAGTGCCCCTAAGATAATGAAGAATGCATAGAACAATTGTCTACTGAAGTGACGTAAGAGAAGCAATGAATTGACTAACCACATGCATTGCATAAACAATATCAAGTCTAATGATGGTAAGATACACCAAGCTACCAATAATTGTATGATGTAAAGTAAACTTTGACAAAAGGAACACCGTTAAAAGAGGTATATCAAGCATTATGTTCAATAGGAGTATCTATTACTCGAGTATTAAAGGAACAAGCTTGTTAGGAATGATGACGATGTATTTAGTTGAGAAAGAAAAAAAACCTCTAGGAGAATGCACCACTTCAATCCCTAAAAAAGTATGGAAAAATACTTGAAACTTTCATCTAAAATTGTTGAGCTAATTGCAATTTCAACTCTACACACCACTGATATCATTCCCAATAATAATTATGTCATAATATCACAAGAGTATGATATGAGCATGAGCGGTACTCCGAAGAAACATGGCATGTGAGCTGTAATGAAATCCAAGAGATATAAACATGTCTTACGACTTTTTAAACCTAACTCAAGGAACTTGTTTGAGGTTGTAGAGAATTTTCTTTAGCTTACGAACTTCATCAAGATCATGAGAAGTACCTATTGGATGCCACATGGGAGTACTTCGAAGAAACAAGACAGAATCATGTGAGGTGCAATGAAATCAAATACATAAGCACAATTAAGAATATTTCAAATCATGCTCAGTGAACTTGCTTAAGACTAAAAAAATTTCTTTAGTTTACAAGTTTTACCAGGATTATGAGACACCTGGTGGAGCCAAATGATATATTATTATCATACACACTTCTAAACTTTAATAAAAATACCATTTGAATCAACGACTTTATCTTCACAATTAACACCTTAAAAACTTCAAACCAATGAATTAAAACCCTCTGTCTCAAATTAGTGCATCATGTGAAATTTTCCAAGAGTTGCAAATTCAACCAACGTGCATGCTTAAAAGTATAGTAATCTACCTATAAATGAAAGTTGCATTTTTGCGTCATCACATACTGAACGTATTCGAATTATATACTGCGTACATAAAGATGAGAATCATGAGGTTGAATAAGACAGAAACATAAAAAAGACTTGCTTTCAGGGGTATTTGGTTTGTTTTCTTAACCCAGTATCTTTCAATAATCAAATTTTTTACTACATATTTAAAAAAAAAATTATCTCTTAACTATATCATACTATATTCACCGATTGGATTTAGTGTTAACCCCAATACGCAAGAGATACGCAGAACCACGAGAAAAACAGTCATCAACATTCTTGTATATATTTTCGTCATTCATCATCAAGTGGAACGAGGAATCATGAGTTTGATGTTAGGGGGCATCTTGCATGTGATAGCAGTGTAACAAAGACAGCGAAGCAAATTATCGCCCTCTAAGCTAGTCAAACCAAGGCGCAATAAATAGACAATGGTTGTATTAAGCTACAGTAATATATATAATAAAAAACATGAATTAATAAGCGGTCTTAAATCTTGATGCATATAATAATTAAGGTTTCTAATCCTATTTCTTTTAAGAGCAATGCTAACAATATTCTGACTAGCATACCTACCGAAAAGAGTGCGTAGGAATAGTGGTGGAGTGGAGTGGAGTGGAGTGGAGTGTGTGGGGAGAAGATAATTGGCACTTTCAGTTGCAGACAACCAGATCTAGCAGCGTACCGTCGGGAACGGAATCACCAAAAAACACGACAACAGTGTTACCTGTCTCATCGTCGTTTTGGACATTATTGTCTCTGTCTCCTTCCCACGCCGCCCTCCTTTTGCTAGCCGTGAAATGCTCTAAATAAATATTCCTTCATCCATTTTCTAAATGAAAACTTAGTATCTTGGAATATGATTTTATGCACCAAGCTGCCAGGAATAATAATGTTTACATATCTCATATCATACTGTTTTTAATATTCGAAAATTATATTATACATTTATCTTTTCCATAAAACTTGCATGCCATTTATTTAACCTATACCAATACTAATGTCCATATTCTCATTTAGTTCTCGCATCCTAATTTTTTTTATCCTTAATTATTCCAAATACATACATAACTAAAACAAAAATAATTACCTGCTATATGTGAAACTAATTTTCACGTCTTTCACATATTTACTTTTTAATTATTATAGTTGATTTATAACCTTTTACATCTATTTTTTTTTTATTAAATGTTCACACATTGACTTAATAATAAAATTGAAATAGTATATATGAGATTATATATTAATGTGACTATTATATAAAAAATTAAATATAACTATTAAGTGTTTTTTTAAATTATAGATATATTTTATTAGAGATAGTTTTGTTCAAGTTAGATAGGATTATTATAGACAATAAAGTTTTTATTTTTAATTTTTTTACTATAATTAAGAAATGTATTAATTATAAATATTTTTTTAATAATTCGTATGCAATACAGACAGCCTGATATCAATAGCAATATTAATCCATATGTGTAATATTATTGATAATATATGTCTGTGTTGACAAAACAGCCTCAATCATATATTTGATATAGATTCCCCAAATAGTATTACGAATCACACATGCATTGTTACTTACGATAAAACAATCAAAAACATAAATTTTGTCCCCTACCTCTATTCTATGGCCTTTATCTCTTGAAAGGTACCCTATTTGCCTTCAGTGCTCAAACTTTTATCGCATAGCACCGAGTAACATGGGCTTGCGCATAATAAATCTTTAATCCAGTAGTTTAGAAATGGAATTTAGCTCTTCTAAAGTCACTAAAGATAAAATAAAAAAAACTCAATTGTTGATAATTAATAATTTTTATTTTAGTACACTTGCAATTTATTATGTAAACATAGAATATCAACAATTCATTTATGGTTGGGATTACTTGCTTTATTCTTTAAAGTAAATAGGTCACTCTAAAGGAATCAAATCCTTAAACTGAAATGAGTTATATTATTTATATAATTTTGATAATATTTTAATATTTTTATTTATCACATTTATTATTTTATCTCATGTTTTTTCACTTTTTTTTATCTCTCTTAATTTATTGTATAAATATAATCTCTCTTTAAAAATCATAGTACATTGTATTAGTAATTTAAATTTTTTGTCTTAGTTTATCCTGTTAAAGTATCATTATATTAATCAACAAAGTTATACATAACAGATACTTAGGTCTTTTATGTTGATTAGGATTTAGTTCCTGAATATTTATATAAGAAAAATTGATCGAGGGAAGCAAAATTCTTTAATAATCTCGTATATTTTAACACATGAGACGTTAGATTTTATTTTAAAATGATAAAAGATAAAGTGATCATAATGTTTCTAATCCTCTCTTCTTGACCAAGGCTAGTGGTCAGTTGTAAAATTTAAAAGATATGGCTTAGTCTTGAGGAATAAGGAGATAATGGATAATATTTAATACCTGAAAAAGAGGAACAATTTTTTGTGATAGATAAAAATTACTATTTATATTAAATTGCATAGTGTCTTTAAGTACAGTCAAGAAATTAAAAACTCCTTCTTTAGTGGCTTTAGGTTGGAAAGCACTTTACGCGCGTGCTATGATTCCAACATTTCTAAAAGTTTCTTATTGAAGAGCGTTCAGTCCAGGTTAGATATCTTTATTCATTATGTGACGAAATGTGGTTGTGATTTTATTCAAAATCCATCACAGTATATTATTTAAAATATATCAGTGAATATTTATTATTGGATTATATATTTATGAATGTCTAAATTATTTAAAATTTGATATATATGAATCTTTCTAATAAATAATTTTATTTTCTGAAGTTTTGTATTTTATCGGTAAAAATAATTTTCTGTTTTCACCTTTTTCTTATATAAGTCTCAAAAAACAGGAAACAAAATAAAAAACATAAAAATAAAATAGAAAGTATTTTCTTAAACTATGCTCCCTTAGAAAAACATTATAGAGATAATATTTCAAGATTCCGAGTTAAATTAAAGCGTAAAAGAATTAAAAATAAAATACTAGTACTAAATGAATGATTTACTATAAACGTAGATATTCCATTTTATGAGTGGTATACTTAATGAGTATAAGAATGAGATATACTAAAATTAAAAATAAATAAATACGTGAATGTGACTTACGTATTATCTAGAAGTGATTATGACTTGAAACGTATTATCTAGAAGTGATTATGACTTGAATCCTAGATAGATCATCTCCCCCGTCTGTGGTTCCTCACCACTGGAAATGTCCAGTGTAGGAGAGAGATACAGTATTGTTTTTTAGTCCATGTTAGCTTTTTTCTATTTCTCCTTTTCACCTCTTTATTATCCCAAATTAGATGGATTTCTCTAAATTGTACAAATACACTTTTAAAAAATAAAGTACAACAATAATTAATGATTAAAACATGAATCATTAAAATTTTAATAACTTCATAGTTTACTTTTCATGTATCTATGTGTTTTATTACCATTTTTATCGCATACTTATATATCTAATTTAAAGTATCTAGTCACTTCAAAGAAATCAAATTCTTGTTCACTTTTAAAAGTAGGTAGTATCTACGTTGGTAATTACGTAAGTTAACATTAAAAAATCATGTTATAATTGATATTGATTTTGTTTCATCGTATAAGATAAAAAATTATTTTAAAATAACTATTATTTTAGTTTTTTTAATGTAACATTAATTATTTTTAAAATATTATTATTATTTTATATCGTATTTAATAAAATTATTTATTTATTAAATGAATTTTTTTTAACTTATAAAAAAATCTACAATAACAATTAAAACGAGATCGAGAGAGCAAATGTGAGATACTTTTCTTCTTATACATTTTCTATATTATACTCTGAGTTTTATGTCTTTTATTTGATCATATATTAAAAAATTATAATAATTAAAGAATATATTAAATTGATGAAAATTACCGTCACTAGTGTTTGCATCCGTACAGGTACCGTAACCAACACACAGATGATTTGGTTCCCCGAAAGGTCGAGAAAGTATTTGTAGCCGTGAAGGTCTTTTGTCATTCTTATTAAATCATGCACAAAGAGACGGAAAGGTGCTCAATTATTCACAACCCGTAATTGGAAACAAGACTACTTCCTATGATCCATCCATAAGGGGATTTTATATTTCTATTTTTATTTTATTATATATCTATTAAATTATCATATAATTTATATTTATTTATGAAAAATATATTTGATTAAAAATGTTTGAGTTTAATAAATATACATTCACGGTGTTAAATATTTTATGTGATATTTAAATTATTACATGTTAGCAATATAATAGCTTATGAATCAGATTTTTAATATTTAAATTATTTTTATTAAATTTATTATATATGTTATCATTTATTTAATACTTTATAAAAAATTAAAAGAGACAAAAACTAAAAACTGATCCAATTTAATCCATTTTAGATTTGGATCGGATCTAAATTTTAAACCAAGATGGACTAATTCAATCTGCAAAGACTGTATCATCTATAATTCTATACCTCAGAGATGCAATAATTTCAACCATCAGATGTGGATTGACTGACTACTTGTCGCATTTTATTTTAAAAAATTAGATAACTCTTTTCCCCTTAATTTTCTAAGGGGCGTAATGGCATACAAAACTGAAACCAGAAACAAAAGTTAACACACAATTCATTGAAAGGGGTCATAGATATACAGTTAACAATGCTTCGCAGTACAGATATGATGTGTTGAGCTGCCAAATTAAATTCCTACATAGGCGAACAAATTCCTCAAAAGATTTTGATGCCTCATTTGCCAGAATAGGATGTTAACAGAGTTTATCATCCTTGTGAATAGCATGCATGAGAACAAATCAAAGCTTTTGCCATCGGTAGAATTTTGGTGTAGGATACTGTCAGAACTGCATTGCCTAGTTGCACCATTTATGGCTGCAAAGAAAACAAAAGCGTTCCTGAGAATTATATTTTTCAGTGCACATCATAACATGGATGTTTTTAGTACAAATGTTACACAACTTACTAGGGTTCTACTTTCATCCAGCCATTAGATGACTGCACTGAAGATGGAAAGAGGAACGATATGGTATGGAAGTTGAGTGAAAAAGGGGGAGGGGGTGTTCAATTATGATCGATATCATTGTTCAGATCAACTCTTCAACCATATGTAGTTTAAGTTTTATGAAAAATTATTGAGTACCTGCCTCAGAAGGAAGCAATGTGTAAAAGTTCAAAATAAATTTCATACTTTTAACAAAAATAAGTACAAATCAATATTGGCCTTGCAATGTTAATTTCAGCAGGCTGCAGCTGGAAAGGGGAATTACATGCAGGGGACCAGAAGATGTTCCTTCAAGTAAAGCTGGACATTTGATCCCACAAGACATTAAAGTAATTTGACAATCACATCACATAACATTTCAATGAGTCTCATATCCCAATCAAAACTAATTGAACAAGTTTACTATATTTAATGAATCAGAGATAAATTTAACACCACCAGGAAGAAATGATCCATATTTAAATGAGATGGACTTGTACTACTAGGGTTAATATTTTCATTTTTCAGTTTGCAAATATTTGCAGTGAAGGGTTATTATTATTGCGTCTTACTTTCATCCCAATTTATTTTTTATCTCTTTCTTTCATTTCCCATCACATCAATGGCATCATTTGTCATATCTATTACATATTTTTCTTTTTTTTTCTCTCTCTCTCTCTTCTTTCCATCCATGCACTCCATTTTTGGGTGTTTGTTCATAATTTTCCTTGCAAAATCCCACTTATGTGAAACACACCACCAGAAAAGAAACTTCAAACTAGGCAGACAAAATTTACTTCCCATGAACTCTAACCTGATTATTTGATGCTTGTTCATGTATTCTATTAGGCTTCATGTTCAAATCAATCATTTTAGTTTCCATCTTGGTATGCCCATCAGCATCAGGTCCTGGCGCTGGAACCATAGGCATCCTGTGATTTTGTTGCTTCTCACCCATTTTTAGTTTAGGAAGTGGATTTTGTCCTCTTTTAGTCTCACCTGGTTCCAATGGTTGTGAAGCAGGATTTTCAGCATGACTAGATTTATCTCCTGGAAACTATGGAACAAGAAGACATTATACATTTTAAGGGAACCCAAAAGTATCAAGATAACAAATGAGTAAATCCACACTTTAATATCAGGGATTGAAAGCGTGGGTTAATTTAATTCTTGACTTTGCAAAAACTTTAATTCACTTTAGTTCTTTTCCACTACATTTTTCACTAACATTTAGGATCAAAGTGAATGACATTTTACAAAATTAGGGACTAAAGTGAGCATATGTAAAGCTAGAAACCAAAGTGACTAGCACTTACAATCTCAAGGACTAAAATGTGGGTTTAATCAATGAACAATTAAGACTAATATGTGGGAAAAGAGAGGCTCACTCACCTCAACTCTTTGCCTGAACAGAAGATATCTTCCATGCGTTCTTTTACCTCCAACATGAACTATCATATCACACTGCAAACAAAGGGAACTTCCATCTGTCTCGCAATAGAAGAAAGCTACATCCAGATTGAAAGGGCAAACACATAAGCAATAAGCATCATAGGAACACTATAAGAACAAGAAAGAGGAAACTGCCTACCAGGCGCATTCTCACATATGTCACAACGTGGCACATCACTTGGACTTGCAAGACCAACCCTCACATGCCTACTAGCTAGCTTATTGCACATGTGAACCTGTCAGCACCAAAAGATTAATCTTCGACCGATTGGTTGAAAGATGTTGACCAGAACAACCAACACCAAATTAAACTAAAAACAAACTAGGATTTCCAATTTACACAACACCACAAAAATAATCGGATCGAAGCATATCTATGAAGCTACAAAAAAGCTGGAGGGTCAACCTGCAAGCCCTTCAACTAGTTACCCCATACATACATGGACTTCTCCAAGCCTTGCCCATGATTTCAATATTGGTACATTACCAATGAAATATCATAATTGTGACACACACACTTTTAGAAACATCAGATCATAACATTCAAGTCAATGATCTAACCGAAAAACCACCACATAATTACAAAACACAAATCAATAACAATAATGAGGACCAGATGTCCACGAAGAAGATCTCGTGTATATTGATAGAATCTACCTTCTCATCACAGGCACGACAAAGTGCAGCCTCATCAGCGGCGCAGAAAACTATAGCCGCGGCGCTCTCACAAGCATCACAAAGCGTTCGCATAATTGAACTCTCTCACTTTCATTGCTTCATCCAACAAATACAAAGAAAGTTAAAGTCAGATACAGAACATAATATATCTGTGTGTGTGCGTGTGTACATATATTAATATGAACATAAAAAGAGAAGGGCACAGAAGAAGACAGGTGTTCACCAAATCCATGTGGGTATGATAGTTTTGTTTTTCTCTGAATGTTATGTTGTGAGTGAGTGAGGGAGGAGGTGGTGGTTGATGACGATGATGATGGGGAAGGACTATGATTAGAGTGTAGGATAAAAGAGAGGATTTTGAAGGAGTGGGGGGACCTTGGGGGTTGATTCCAGAACTTGGCAAAGACACAATAAATGAGTGTTTGTCAACTCTGTTGGGCTGAAAGGTTACTTCGTAGCCACAAGTTCAAAGCCAATGTGAGGTTGACAGCAACTCACGCCTCATTCTCACCCACCAATTAATTATCTGACACGGGACCCACAAATTTCTTGTGTTTATTGTTTCTTCCTAAGCCTAACATTGCCCTTTCGTGTTTCCAGCCACAAGCAATGAAACGAATCTTCACTCTCATTCCTCATTTCTTTGCACTGCATTCCAATTCCAATTTTCTGCTCTCTGTGGGGACTTTGGAGTGCAAATTTCCATGTTCAACTTAAAACTTGTTTATGTAGTCTACTGAAATTCCAATGTGTGTACACATACAAATCCAATAGACACTGACACGTGTCTTTTTAGAGTTTGGATTTAGGAAAAACAAGACTTGTGAATGAAGTTGGTTATCTTATCTCCCAACTTCCCTTTAAAGAGACACATAATATTGCTAAGATTTCTCGTGCAACAAACTTTTTACGTTTTAGGTAGGTGGTGGATTTGGGTGGATTCGTTAATATCTATGCTAGTGAATAAATGGAAGACTCAACAAACAGGTTTTAAACATCCCTGTATATGTAGTTGGGTAGAAAAAAGAAAAAAGGAAGACTACAGATAGCTGTTCACAGTCCATAATTAGAAGGACAGTTGGACATTAACAGATTAGTAATTTTCGTTGCTCTTAGAAGAATTTTCTCAAATGGAAATAGAACTGGACTCGAAATTTCTTTTCAGCTTGTCTTCAATACCTCCAATATTGCTCTACATCATCACATGTTTCACAAGTTTAGACAAATTTGGTTAACATTTTCGGAAGCTGCCATTTTAGCTAACACTACTTTTTTTTAAGTTGAGAATTCCCCAATCAATAACCTTCTTATGTCTTTGTTTTTTTCATGTTCAGAAAATGAGGATTGTGCTGGATTACTTTTGTTCCTTGAATACTGCCGGTTAGTACGGAAAGGGATGTGTACGAAATGCAAGAAACACTAATGTGGAACAGTGGCAATTTCAAAACAAATATTGATTTAAAATTATTTAAAATATGCTTTGATGGAAATCAAAGAATTTTTGTGTTTTATATCAAAAGTGATTAATAAGAATACTGTTTTTTTTTTTTCATGTTAGCATGATTCAACATGATTGTCATATATCATATTTTTTAAGTACGTAGTAAAATATTCAATTTCTAAATTCTTGTATATAAAAGAGTATATGTTAATAAATGTTAATAACTTCAATAAATTTTAGTATTTTAAGAAATTAATTTTCGACTTTTGTCCGACAGATGTAGTGAGTTAAAAAAAAATGTTACACCATAACATTGGCTTGTAGTGATTATTCTAGGTTTTTTCTTTTTGTTGGGATGATTATTCTAGCTAGGCTAATATATGACCACAATTACGAGAGAAAAAAAAAAAGAGTTTTCATGAATCTACACATCAATCAACGCCATTGATGATGCACTGGTTTAATTTGGAGAATAATATTATTTCATGAATAAACTCGTACTACTTTTTTGCATTGAATTTGAACCATTCATTTGGTAACCTTGTGCCTTTGCCAGCTCTGCTTTGTGCTTTTTGTTGATGCAGCACCATTTTTTGGTAGGCCGCAACATCACCCATTGCCTCGTGCCGAAAAGAAAAGATAAAGACAAATCCACTGGTGAACATAAGATACAACTGAGCAACTCACAATTTCTTATTATTCCAAACAAACCATAATACAATAACAATACAGATTTACTTTGGTCCACCATTCCCTTACAAACCGAGACTTAATTTGTATAGGTTTTAACATAAATTAATAACAACCTTATCTTAATATCCCCAACCTATCATTTTTTGATAAGCTAGCAAACTCTTTTTTTTATCTTACAAACAAAAAAGAAAGCAGGATAAGGTTTTTCACTTAGTTTTTTTTACAAACTACAGGCATGCAGATTAAAAGGAGAAATTGATCATGTCCGTGCTCAAGCTTTCCATCATCACATTCTCCATGAATCCACACTTGTAAGGAGCAGTCTTCTTAAAGCTCTGGCCTCGAGGCTTGAAAGAGCAGGAAGAAATAGGAATGATTGGAATATTCTCACAGTTACAGAGCTCAATCATGTACCCATCAGGGTCATGGAAGAACACCTGGTCCACCTTCATTCCTCCTTCCTCTACCACAGCTGTGACATACCTCATCCCCCTCTCTTCTAACCTCTTCTTAACAAGTTCAACATCAGTACACTGCCCAAAATCAAACTATTCCAGTCATGATCCATGTCCACATTTAATTAGTACTATTGAAACTAGAATTAAGTTGTATTCTTAATTGAAACACTTGTTCAATAAATTCTTTATCACGTAAGAGTTTATGTTATAAATTTAACAATAAACCAAAAAAATAGAGTTAATAATCTATACACTAATGTGTAAAGTATTTTTATATTATCATATAGTCGTAAATTATCATATATATATATATATAATAACTTCTTAACTTTTATATGAATTGTCTTAAAAAATCATATAATGATTTCTAGTAAATTAATAACATGTTAAATGTAATTTATAAAAGTCCTAAGTCCGTTGTATAAGAAATTAAAAAATAATATAAATATACAATTCAAAATTATAAAGAAATGTATTTTTAGATATTTCAATAAAAAAAAAATTCTTATTTTACTTTTTTAATGATTACTCTTAAGCTACTTGTTAGCATTTGCCTAGAAATTAAACTAAGCTTTTCTGTAAACTCTTTAAAGAATCTCTTAGAAGCCTACTTACCTGGAATGAGATATGATTGTCCTTGGGATTAATAGGCCTTAATTCATTCACGCAGGAATCAAATTCATCGATGTGCGGATTCTCAATCAAGTGTATTCCAACACCATAATTGTAAAACCTACAAAAAAATTATTTTTAAGAATAACAAGATATTGGATATATAGAGAATGAAGAGAAAATGAGAATTAATTAAGCTAACCAGGCTCCAGTGAAATTGAAAGAAGAAGGGCGTTTGATGGGAACAAAGCCCAAGACATCCTCATAAAACCTCATAGACTCCCACACTGATCGACACAAGAGGGACACATGGTTAAGTGAAAGCAGGGGAAGTGCTTGTGCCTCACAGTTGCCAACTTCCTCAATCTCCATCTTCATTCTCTCAATGAAGCACCTGCACTCAGCTTAATTAGCTTTCTCTTATGTATTCACTTGTCAACTTTGCAGTGAATGCCATTGCCTAAGATGCTTCAGTTCTTATATACACCATGGATTTTGTAACATTTTACTTGTCATGCAGTAGGAACCTTCCAGGAAGGTTCTTTTCATCGAAGGAAACTCAGCCAATGCTGCAGAGGACTTAATAACATGCTAGGTTTAAGCCTAGTTATTCATTCTGTACGTGTGTATTTGTTTGTTACGAGCAAATGTTTAGAATTAGCTTTTCAAAGAACGTTAAGCCGGGGAAAATAACATAAGACCGTTGTAATTGGAAGAAAAGATAAAGACAATAGTGATCGTTTCGTATTAGTGTAATTGGGCAACTGAGGAAGGCAGAAGTACCCTACAGCATCCAAAGCATAAGGTTCAAAATGTTGAGAAATTTCTGAGATGCTTCCCTCAACAAATTTGACGTTTTTTACGCTTTCCTTTTCCTATTTCTACTTGGTCTTCGTAATAATAACGTAGATAGTTCTGTTCTGTACGGAGCCTCTCTTTCCTCTACATATAAGTGTATGGGGACATGGGCACGAGCGAGTTACCAAATCTTTCAAGTCTGTTTATTTCGCCTAAGTCCCGAGTTTTTTCCTTTCATGATTAGCCTCTCCCAATATTTGTGAGTTTGAGAATTCTTATCTAAATATAAAATAATTGATGTAACTAAAAAGAGATGAAAAAATATTTGTAAAAATATATTTATGAAAAATAAATCTTTTTTTATTTTATATTTTATGCATTTGTACATGACTGAACTAGAACTACGTATGATATTTGACGCTTATTTATTCTCGTAAGTCTAAGATTCAGAAACTTTTTTAAACAATAACGTATAATAAAAATGTTCTCTCTGTCTTTTCTTCTTCTTTTTTCCTCCTCCCCTTTTTTTATTCTTTTTCCCCTTTTTTTGTTTTTTGTCAGGCCATCTTTCCTTGCGTGAAAACGCAACTGCGCATGTAGCAGTAGGGCTTAATGGAAAACCCACCAAAATGTGAACACATAAGAATCAACAGGGCTTTCTCTTTTGTGATCCAAAGAATTAATGGGTCTATATATGTGTAGTCTCATTCATATGTTTTCAACAATTGTCCAATTACTCAACGCACCACATTTTTTCTTAGGTGTATATCATAATTTAAAGTATTTTTAAAATACTCTTTTTTTTTTTTCGATCTCAGCTTCTAATTATGGATTAAATAATTTGTAAAGTATATATATAATTATTTAATTTATAATTATATTTCAAAACTTATAAATCAAATATTTTTCATAAATTTTTTAATATAATTACAAATAGAT